>JAJOOR010003342.1:0-57109 GCA_036250505.1 Solanum acaule
TAAACTAACCACATACTTCATTGTTGATCAATTATAGACATATAGCATCAAGTAAACTACGACTCAATACTACTTCAACCATGATTCATCATATAAGACCTAATCAAGTTAGTTCATGTCTTCAAGATTCATTCATAGGCAATTCATGTCTAAGTGATCTAATCTAAGGCAATTCATCAATAAGTTCATCAATCTTAGAGGTTCACATCTAACCCTCAATTTGCCTCTTTCATGACATAACCCTAGAATCTTAGGTTAATCAAGAATATATGCAGAATCATACTTAGATCATGTAATTACATCATAATCAACTCTTATTCAATCAATTGAATCAACTTCTAACAACATTCATAGTGTAGAGAAGAGCTATAGCTAGGATTGGGGAAAACTCATGGATTCTTTGGAATTCACGTTAATATCATCTAAAATCAGTAGTATCATCAATAACAAACACAATTCAATGTAACATAATCACTTGTCAAGCTTACATGATCAATCAACTCATACCCTAGTTCACAATTTAGGAAGAAGGGGAAATCATGGGTCCAAGGGAGATTTTCATCAAAATCCATCAATTATCCATTAATCTAATCATAATTTATCTTAATCAATCATAATAAACCTTAATTAAACAATTAAATTCGCTTTGGAAAGAGACCCATGTTCATAGATTGAAAACTCTAGATTTGGGGAATTTGAAAACATAATTTGAAGGGGCTTCTTGGTGATGGCTAACCAAGAATGAAAAGCATCCATACCTCAATTAAGAATCTCTAAGAAATTTGGGGAAGAACCTTGAAAATCTACAAACCCTAGCTCCAATGACTTCTTCTTCTTCCTTGAGTTTAGAGAGAGAAATATTGAGAGAAGAGGGTTTTAGGGTTTTGATTTTGGGTCTCTGAATAAATGAGTTAATTGGGTGAGTTTTGGGTTTAAAATGACTTATATAGGGTTCCTAGGCTTGAGAAAAATGAGATATCCTTGAGTTAAAACAATTGGGAAAAGACCCAATAAGTTACTTGCTGGAAACTACCGAAATGGCATGACTGAAGCCTTTACGGACCGTCATCATCACCACGGCCCGTCAAATGGGTCGTGAAGAATTTTTAGTCTGACAATGCTTCACTATTTCGTGCATAACTTTAGATCCAATTTGGGAAAACTTAGTGGCGTTGGAAAGAGGACTTGGAGACCTTTAATTCTATAGGTCATGCCACATGTAATTCATTTTGAGCTATGAGATATGACAATTTGTAGTTGACCCTACACTCGAAGTCAAATGAAAAACCCTTCACGTGAGGCTCCATGAGCCGTGGTGCCTACCACGAGCTATGGTGCCTCTCGTGGTCATGATACAGTAGCTAGGAAACCTTCTCATTAACCCCTAAAAATCTAAGGCAACACCACGAGCCTTCCCATGAGCCGTGGTCATCACCACGAGCCGTGAAGTGGCTCGTGTGAAGGGGGCTGTTTTGGGCAGCCTTTGTTTAGCCACTGCCTAGCCCACCACGAGCTGTGGTGGTGGTCGTGGAAGGTGAGGCAGTGTCCATGTAAGAGTGGACTGCCCTAGTCCTCTTCCTTGGCTCTAATTTAGTCTACTAGTTTCCAGGGTGTTACAATATTTCCCCCTTGGGAACATTCGTCCTCGAATGACACTTTAGACACCTTACGGAAGTAAAGACTCAAGACTAGCAGCCCATCATGCATCAAAACCTAATAAAATGCACATAAACAAGGAGGAAACATCAACTCCATCTCAAACGTAATCCATGCAACACAAGAAAGTAGGAACTACATCCACAAACTCATTGTGCATAAAAACTCATCAAATCACATAGACATGAGAGGAACTACCTTCTCCAAATCAAATCATGCTCATCATATCATCACTAAGCACATTATGCAATTTACTCTCAAAAAACATTTCATTCAAGGAGGAATTTCTCAACTCCAAACTAAAGCATGCCCATATATTCTTCTCATGAAGTACAATAGGCACCTCTTACCCAAAGTACTACAACATGAGGAAAACAATTCACATAAACTTATTTTCTTTCAAAACACAAGTTTTCATGAACATGCACTATATAAGGAAGTCACGGCAACACTTAAGCACATAACAACAATGTTAGCTAGGCACTCCATCTCCCCCTTGGGAGTGAGCCTATACCAACTCCTTTAAATATCTCCAAACATATAATCATAGGAGGGACTACATTTTCCCATTAAAAGCAAGCTCAACACAACAATATGGAGCCAATATGCCATCTCATCACAAGCATAACAAAGCATGTTCATCAATCATCTCATGAAGTCAAATATGCCATCATCATACTAAAAATGCAACTCAACATGAGGAACATGTAAATCACGAAAACCCACAAAATAAGAGCCTTTCAAAATCATGCATATCATAAGGAGATCATGGAAATCTCTAAAATACTCATGACTCCTAGACATGGAACAAGTCCAACAAGGAACTCTTGGTCTCAAGCTTGAATAGGAATAGAAGGAAGGGATGAGGATATCGGAACTCTCAATCAATTATTGCTATCTAAGCACATGATCTCTCCCTTGGGAGTACGCTCCTTTACTAAAACCTCAAATACTACTCCTTTTAAACAAACCCAAAGCATCATCAAAACTCATTATAACCTTACCGGGTTCTAATACAATAGAGGTCTAATCAACCATACTTCCAAACCCTAACAAGGTTAATAAGAGTAACTCAAAGAGATAAGGGAATCATAGGACACACATAACATCCAAGACTTCAAAATAATAAAATGAGTCAAGGAGGACTTATCATCTAGAGTTAAATGATGAATAGAAGGGAACATAAGGATATTGGGACATCTCAGGGCCCTTGGCCTCCCAAGTAACACCTTCAACTAAAGCCCTTACTAAAATACCACACTCAACATTCTCTAGGCATCACTTATACACCACTATTCATCAAATCCTCCAACCCATCACAAACTCATAATGGCCAAGTTGGCTTCAAAATCAATATGGTTTCTAACAACAATGCATCCCAACCTTACTAACTTCACTCAAGATTTCATATGAGCCTACAAAACCGGGACTAAACTTCCCGAACTCAATGCACTTCTCAAGGTGAGCATTCCAAGCCAATCTAAATCATGGACATCAAAGACACTCAATGACCTTACCATCTAAGAACATCATCTTCCTAATGGAAGTAAACTTATACGGGCTTTTCTAAGCACTATTTCTTTCAACTCTAAGGTCGGGGCAAATCATCACTATGTTTTCACATCCATTACCCAAGGTGATTCTAGACCATGGTGAATTACACTTCTATCCTTTTTAGGGGAGTCTGTTCAATCAACATATAAAGGCATTACTCAAACACCCTCTTACACCTAACTTTACAACCTACCAATACTCAAAATGGTCAAGTAGAGTTCTACCCTCAATATCATCAAACAACTATGAAGCCCATTCACTCTAAGGAAAACATCAAGGTCTAGCATATCAAGTCGTATCTACTCACATAGCCATCATTGGCATTTCAACCAACATCTTCTCCCTTGCTCCTTGTAACAAGAGCCCTTCGAGTAGTCACATCTTGAGGACCACCGGTTAGAGAAAAAGACCTTATAGAGTTAGACTCTATGGCACAACTAGAGAATGATGAAGTGACATTTCCTAACGTCCTATAGCCTCTCACTTATAGATGTGTCGCGACTCACACAGATGAACAAGACTCAACTAGACGTGGCTTGAGACATCCTAAAACCATCCCAAAAACTTATGCTCTGATATCAAGTTTGTCACGACCCGAGACTACCCCCCTAGACGTGACACAGCGTACTTGACCCCGAAGTGGTCTCATATAAGCCCTTAGCATATCATGACATAAGAATATAGGAAAAATGCGGAAAATTTAAAACTTTTCTTTACAATCGAAGTCTTTAGAAAAATGAGAGAATCTATGATACTATGTCTCAAACCATCTATAACATTAGAATAACAACTCTTGAATATAATCTTAGGGACATGACCCTTACATAATCTAAAACATAAAAGAAAGTCATAAAGGACATGTAGTAGAGCCCTCGAATACTATAAGGACTCACCCATCTTCTTCTTCTTGATCTACTAGATTCCTAGCCACGATGATATCATCCAATATCTCCAAAGCCTACACTTATAGAAAATGTAGAAATATGGGTTAGCACAAAATGTACTAAGTATGGAAGCCACACAAGAAAATCCTTAAATCATGCAAAAAAAGGGACATTTTGTTTAAAAACATGCTTCATGCCACTTTTGAACATCATCTTTGAAATAGCTGGAAAATGTAATTCATAAGACAAACCATGCACAATTCATCATAACATATTAGGATATCATCATAATTACAAGTATAGTCTTCAACACAACATAATAATTACATACCAAGATCATATCAACATAATAGAACTATCACATGAGCAACCCTAAGCTATACTTGTGCAATGCATAGATAGGATCCCATAATCCTATATACACTAAGTCTCACTTTGAGGCCACCATGATCATACATAACATAAGTTCATAACAATATATAAGCAACCCAATGTCATACTAGTGCAATGCAAAGGTAAAGTCCCATAACCTTACCGAATGTTGAGTATCACATTAAGATCACCAACAACATACATATCTTACTCTTACCTTGTCATATCCAACATACATAAGTAATAAGATATCTATTAGAGAGGTGGGTCTTGGCCATTGTTTCACTGCATCTATTTTCTGAGAATACACTCGGATCCCTTCGCTAGACACTATATGCCCAAGGAGAGTAACTGATTGTAACCAAAATTCACATTTGCTAAACTTAGCGAATAACTGGTGATCTTTGAGAGTTTGTAGGACAACCCTCAAATGAGTCGCATGTTCTTTCTAATTCCTAGAGTAAATGAGGATATCATCAATAAAGACGATAACGAACAAGTCCAAATACTGCTTAAACACCATGTTCATGAAATCCATGAAAGCTGCAGGAGCATTGGTTAGTCCAAAAGACATAACTACAAATTCATAATGACCATGCCAAGTTCTGAAAGGTGTTTTCGGGATGTCACTATATCTGACTTTGAGCTGATGATAACTAGATCTGAGGTCTATCTTTGAAAATTGACTAGCCTAAAGTTGGTTGAACAAGTCATCAATCTTGGGGACAGGGTACTTATTCTTAATTATGACTTTGTTCAACTGTCGATAGTCAATACATATCTTGAGAGAACCATCTTTCTTTTTCACAAACAACACTGGGGCACCAAATGGGTAAATACTGGGTCTGATGAATCCCTTATCTAGAAGGTCTTTCAACTACTCTTTCAATTCCTTAAGTTCAACTGGAGCCATTCTGTAAGGAGGTGTATAAATAGGCTGGGTATCTAGAGGGAGATCAATTCCAAAGTCAATTTCCCCTTTAGGAGGAACTCGTAGAAGATCTTATGGAAACACTTCTGGGAACTCATTTACTACAGGAACTGACTCAAGAGTTGGGGTTTCAGAGCTGGAATCTTTAACCCAAAGTAGATGATAAATATACCCCTTGAAAATCATCTTTCTGGCCTTAAGGGAAGAAATGAATCAACCCATAGGCACTGAGCTAATACCTTTCCATTCTAAGATTGGCTCGCTGTGAAATTGGAAACGAACAATCCTAGTTCTACAATCGACTGAGGCATAACATGAATGTAAAATCCATGCTAAGAATGATATCAAAGTCTACCATTTCTAACTCTACAAGATCCACTGTGGTGACTTTTTGAGAGACTGTGATAGGGCAATTTCTATATACCCTTCTATCTATAACTGGGTCACCAACTGAAGTAGAGACTGAGAAGGGTTCTGAAAGATTTTTTGGACTGACACTGAAGTTCACTGCTATATATGGAGTTACAAAGGAAAGAGTAGCCCCTGGATCTAACAAAGCATAAACATCTAAGTGAAAACTCGTAACATACCAGTGACCACATCAGGAGAATCTTCTTGATCCTTGTGAGCCTGGAGGGCATACAACATGTTCTAGCGCTCACCGCCACTTATAACAGACGAAGCACCCTACTGAGTTGGGCAACCTAATGGTGTTGCTCACGCTGTAGACTGAGACCAACTATTGTTACCTCCCTGTCCCTATTTGGAAGAAGGGCAATCTCTTAACCTATGGCTAGACTGACCACATCCAAAAAACCCTTCTTTCCCTGCAAGACACACGCCTGGATGGTTCTTACCATACTTTGGACAAGTTGGGTAGGTTCTGGTACCTAAAACACTCCCCTAAGACTTAGAGCTTGATGCTCTACCTTTCTAATCCTGTCGAAACCTGGAAGATGGAGCACTAGCTGATGAAGGTGCCGGAGCTGAAGATTTATGTTGAAATTGAGAGCGATTTCCACCACCCGACTTCTGTTGAGAGTACTCATAGTTTCTTGTCCTAGCCTTCTTATTGTTCTTAATATGTTCCATAAGCTTGCCTCCCTTAACTTGCTCAGCATGAGTCATAAGCCTAGAGATATTCATATATCCCAGCAACATAGCATTTCGGCACTCTATTTTCACTAGGTCGGATACTCCAAACATAAACTTAGTCATACGTGCCCTCGAATGTTGCAATCATATGTGGAGCATACCTGGACAGTTGGGTGAACTTGAATTCATACTCTTAGACTAACATGTTACCTTGCCTCAAATTCATGAACTCTTGAGCTTTTGCCTCCCTCAACTTTCTTAGGAAGAACTTGTCCAGAAAAGCTTCTTTAAAATACTCTGAAGTGATAGGAACCACATTCAAACCCCTATTTTCTTTCCATTGAGTAAACCAGATGTGAGCATCAATCCAGAGATTTTCTTGACCTCATCAATGAAGTTATGGGGTCTTCTCCAACTTGCGACCCTAGAAATTCTGGTGGATTCATATGCATGAAGTGTCGGACCCTGGCTGCTGCTACCCCAATATTAGTGTTAGTAGAAACTGGGCCTACTGATTGTTCTGGTTGGTCACACTCTGAGCCAAAAGTTGAATGGCTTTCTGAAACTCTGCAGTCGAAACCTCCTGATCTGAAACTGGAGGAACTGTGTTAGCGTTGTGGGCATTCACATTCCTTGCATAAGCTCTACGAGGAGGCATGATCTTAAATGCATAACGATGAGTTAGAAGGTAGATCATACCCACGCATGATAAGAATATAAATAAAATGAAGTTTTCCTAAAACACTTCGTAGCTTCCCTCCCATTAGATGTGGTGCAATTCACACCCACGAAAAGGGCTCTACATGGGTGAAAACATGCATTATGTTCCTCTTTTTGAGTGTGAGAGTTGTATCTGATTCCTAATCTTAAATTGAGTAGCCTCTATGTGTGAATATGGAATTATTCTTTGTGTGAGGGCATTTAGATACTTTCGTTGAACTTGAACATACATTAGTAGGAAGTATTGTGAACATGAGAATCTTTGGTAATGGTGTGTTACAACTTAAATATTTGAGTACACTGTTGAATCATTGCATAAGTAGTTTGAAGTCTGGTTGTGTACATTCATGATTGAGTCTTGTATAACACTATTTGAGACACCCCTTTTTGAGCAGCTGAACTTGAGTTTGCTTGAGGACAAGCAAAAGTTTAAGTTGGGGGTGTTGATGAGTCCACAAATTGGACTCATTTAGGGCTGTATTTTAATAGAAATTGTGTCCTCAAATGCTTATTTTATCTCAATATCTGATGAAAACCTTTAAGTTTTAGGAATTTAAAGTTTGAAGGAAAGCATGGACACTACTTCACAAAAAGGAACGAAAAGACTGAAAAGAACGAGAAAATGAAGGCCTGAGGATCGCCGAAGGATCCCACTTCACCTTTTGTTCCAATGTGCTGAGCCCTGAAGGAGAGGATCAAGTCGGTGGAAAAAGGGAGCAGTCGGCGTATCGCCGAGGAGTTCCGTGAAGCAGTACTATGTCGCCCAATGACCCAGAGCACGATGATGCCGAATGATGGTGCAAGACGGCGATGAACTACAGAAAAGGGGGAATCGGCGAGTTGATCAGCGATTCTGACTAATTTCGCCAAATGATCCGCCAGCACAAATTTTTGAAAACTATAAATACTCGTTGAGAGTTGTAGCTTAGTATCAGTTTTTATAGTATCATTAGATAATATAATTTTAGTACTTTTTATTTTTACTGTCATGTTTGGAGAGGGTTTTGGAAACTTGAAATGAGGAGTTCATCTTCCCCAAGATGGAAATGGGTCTTCTCTATTCTTCTTTCTTTGCTTAAATCAAGGTTTAATTTCTTATACCCATTTGATTTCATTATCATTTTAGGTGTATTTTGTTATTTCTTGAAGTGTGGCTAGAAACCCCCATTCTTGGGGTGTGATTTAGCAAATATGTGTGGGCATTATTGTTGGGTCTTGCTTGCTGATAGGTTAGATGTATTTTAATGGTGATTTCACCTAGTGGTTGTGGTTTAACTTAATGGGTTTGTAGTTGCAAATACAAAGCCACCCATGTGTTTTCGGCTTGCCCGAGAGGGAGGTCGCAAAACCAAGACCACTAGACTGATGGCCTAAGGAGTGGGTCGACATGAGGTTCAGCCTGAGAGGGTGAGCCCTAGTCCCATATCCTAACACTTTGCTTGAGAGAGTGAATGGGCTAAGGCGTAGGCTGGTCTTCATGCGGCAAATAGGTGTTCGAGAGGAACATATTTGAAACGGGGTAAGTTGCCCGAGAGGGAACTTATTTCCATATAAAGCTTAGCCTAGTTACTATTATCTTGCAAAGTCCTATCGAAAGCATGTACCCAACTATTTGTCTCGACTTGTATTGCGGTCACACCCCAAGAACTCTTCCCCATACTTGATTTTCTTGTTATATTTGTTGTCTTTGCTATACTTGTGACAAAACCCCCAAATTGATATTTGATACTTTTGTGTCCCCCTTCAATTTACAATATTTTTCATCGTTAATGTCTTTAGTTATGACTAGTTAGAACTAGATTTTATTTTTCTATTAATTCTCAAAACTCTTCCCTTGGGACATGACCCCAACCCTTGGTTGGATTACTATACTATTGCACGATTCGTAGACACTTGTACTAGAAGTTGTGTCGTTGATTACGAAATCTGTAAAACAACAGCTACCCCCTTGGCGTAAACACGTGACCTAAGATCACGACTGACCGTAAGCTAACCCTGAGCTGGCATATCATAAGTATACTTAAACGAATACTGTGAGGAAGCTAAAAACATGAGATAAACTAAATTATGGGGAAAACTAATCTAAGTCTGAATATATAAATACTGAGAACAAGAGTTTCTTACACTGAAATATAAATCAAATACTAAAGCTGAATTTGTCTATGTCTGAAATAAGCCTCTAACTAACTAGAGATGCTGAGACATACCCCCAGCTAACTCTAACAAATACTGAAAACTAAGATGAAAATACTAAATATAGAAACATGTCTATTGTCCTCGAAATATGAGGACTCACCACTGAAGTTGCTGAAATGGAGATCGGGAGCCGATCTACGCGTGAGCTGAATGTTGAGGACCTAAACCCACATCACGAGAAGATGTAGCACAGAGTATGCGTCAGTATTTGAAAGGTACTGAGCATGCATGATAGGAAAAAATTGAACAACATATACATAACAGAACATAAAGCACACAGAGAAATGATATAATCTTAACATGATGAACATACTAGAATGATACTGAATATGAATTAAACTGAATGCAATGACCAAGTACATAACATGTTGAAACTGAATACTAAAATATGACTGGGACCTGGTCAAAAGCATTAGAATCTGACTGTGGCAGCTACTAATAACCGTCTTTAAAACCACATGAGCAATATGGGGAGTCCGATGTATAAGCCCCATTGAGAGGACCCAATATACCTTGTCAACGGTATAAAGGTATAATTGGCGTGATCACTATATATGATGCCCACAGAGGGGACTTAGAAACCTACGGGGGCACATAGTTCTAGGACTATGAGGGTGACTGACCCTAGTCCAATTCGGTGTTAAGCCTACACCCAACTGAATATATGTACATTACAACATAACTGAAATATAATGGATAGCTCTGTTCTGACATGCTAACTGAAAATGTAACATTAATGTACTGATAATGAAACATTTGGAACTGATGCATGTATATCTGTACAAACTGGCCTAGCAAGTGTAATTCATGAACTAAACGAATCAACAGATCTAGGGTTCTGAATTTCATGCAAGAAACTAAGCAATAATGTTACGAAATCATGGTAATCTAATTCGGAGTTTTCTAACAGCTAAATCAGAACAATCATCTAAAGTTCTAGAAACCCTAGGTCTAAGTGATTAATAACGTTTCGAAGACACTTCATCCAATTCTAAGCATCAACGTTTGTTAATCAATATATAACCCAACTAAATGAGTTGGGGTCGAATCCCACACAGAGTTGTACGTATTTAAGATTCAATAGGGAAGTATCAACATGATCAAATCAGTCATAGTAATAAAAATTATCGAATAAAGACATTATTCAAATCTGGGGTGACACAAATGTCAAATGGGGGATTTTTGTTTGAAATTATTAGCTACAAACAGTGGAAAACAATTCGACATAACAATGATGAGACGGGTTCTTGGGATGTGCTTCGATTATAGGCTACTATAGACAAATGGGTAATTGCAACTATTAGAAAATAGCTAAATGTTAGTGAGTATGCTAGGCTATAAATGAGATAAACTTTCTCTCGAACAATGTACCCCTAATCAAGTTGATTTCTCTAGAACATCGACAAGCTAGCAAAATAAGAACAACCCACACCATAGCCCATTCATTCTCTCGAACGGAATGTGTGGGATTGGGTTTAGGATTCACTCTCTCGAGCTGAACCCAGGTCAACCCAATCCCCACAGACTGTCAATCAATAAGTTTAGTTTTAATACCTCTCTCTCTCGCAAGCCAAAAACACAAGGGTAGAACTGCATTTGTATCTACAATTCTTAAATTAAACCACAATTAATGATTGAACTCACTTCTAAATACCATTTGAACTAACAATTAGCAATACCCATAAACTAAATATCCCATAATCACATAATCACACCCCAAGAATTGGGGTTTTAGCTAAACATTATAAAAAGGTAAAAACTGTTACCAAATTGATTATCCATCAACTGGGTAAGTGTAGATTCCTTCTTACAATGCTCCAATTCGAAGAATCTCAAAAACCCATTCCAATTTCTCAAAAGAGAAACACATCAATTCTTCAAAACATAGGAAAAACTAGAGATAACTGTCTCACCAGTTCAAAATTCAATAATTGGCTAAAAATATATGAGCTTAGATACTAAACTAAATGTTTAAAAATGTATTTATAGTCGCCAAAAATATGCTTCGAAGATTCACTCAGCGAAGTAATTCAGGCTCACCGAACCACTCGGCGAGCCGTCCTTTGGTCATTTCCATTTCCCTTCTGCCTTGGCATTTAGCATCCTTAAAGTCTGTAACTTTGGGCGATCCAACACTGCATCACAGAACCACTCGACAATCCACCGACTGCTCCTTTCTCTCACCAACATTGTTCTTTCCTTTAGGGCTTGGCACACTGGAACTTTAGGCGGTCAAGTGGCTATTCAGTGACTCGCCAAGTGGACTTGGCGATCACCAGGCTTGCCTTTCTTCATTCTTTCAGCCTGTTTTGTTCCTTTCTGCAAATTAGTGTCCTTGCTTTGTTCCTCAATCCATATACCTGGAAATCAAGGGTTTTACATCAGTTATTGGCACAAAATAAGCATTTGAGAACACTAAACCTATATAATAAAGCCCTAAATGAGTCCAAATCTCGGACTCATCAGCACCCCCCAACTTAAACTTTTGCTTGTCCTCAAGTAAAATTCAAGTTCAACAGTTCAAAAAGGATATCTCAAACAGTGCTACAAAAGACTCAATCATGAATGCACACAACAAGACTTAACTTACTCATGCAAGGATGAATTGTGCACTCAAAGATTCAAGTTGTGACTCACCATTATTAAAGATTCTAAAGTTCACAATACTTAAGTCAAATGCAAGTCCAAGCTCAACAAAGGTACTCAAATGCCATCACAGCAAAGATGATTCAATATTCACACATAATTGTTCAACACTTTTTGGATTCAGAACCATATACAACTCTCACACTTACAAAGATGAACACATGCATGACTTCACCCATAGGTTTGCCCTTATTTTCCAATCAACATTCGTTTTAGCTCACTCAATATCAAAAAGGTCGTTTCAAGGCTTGTAATAGGGCTGAGTGTAAAGGTATGGTCATTTAGGCTCAGTGGCTGCTATCCTCACGAAATGTGGTATGAACATCACTTTCTTCCCTTTTGTTCAACATTTTCACTAATGCTCAAAATTCACCCCATTATTCACTTCTCATGGAATACCGAACACCTAATTTCTTTTGCAATTTTCACAACTTTTCATTCTTTTTTGTTTTCTTTTCTTATATTTTTTCTGTTTTATTTATTGTATGGAGTGGTTCCATCATTTTCAAGTCCATGGATCAAAGGGGGACTTCATCACACTTCTTGATTTTCCACCTCTTTTCACCACACCCCTAACTTAGGCTTTTAGCCTAAGTTTGCTATTGAAACGCACGACACTTCATGAGAATTATGGGTGAATGGATAAAGAGGGGTCACAATTGCATCAAGTTACTTCCAAGAAAAGGACAAGGCTCAAAGGGGTTCAACAAAGTTCACACACTCACAAGGTTGGCCACAAAAGAGGTATATTGTCAAATTGTTTCACTCTTCAAAATTGTTGCCTAAGATAAATTCAAGGCCTTGCATCACTTAGTCAATCGGACCAACGGAGCAAATTCTAGGTGTCATCATACAAGGTTCACGGTAAGCTCATCACACAAGGCATTGGCAACAATATCAAACAAGACTCCACACTTTTGCTAGTGTGCAATGTTCATCATAAGAGACTCATTTGATAATCGGCTAATTACAACGAGATGCACAAAGTTCACACATTGTCTGTGCAACTTCATTTGGCCTCATCGTAGCCGCACATTCATTTTTGTTTGATTAAAAGCACTATTCAAGTCATTGGTATTGATCATGATCGACACTCAAATTTGTAAAAGATTAGCCACAATCACCACAAGAGGTTGCAAATTATTTAGAAAGGGTCAAAAACCATTTGTATTCACAACAAGGAGCCATAAGCTCAAACATCCACAAAACAGAACATCAAAAGACAAAAAGCCAATAATATATACACAAAATAGTCACAAGACTTAGGTATGGAAATACCTCACCCCACCACAAATAAAAGCAGTTGTCCTCAAATGCAAAAAAATAATCAAAGTCAATAAAAATGACATAGAGAGGTAAAGAAAGGTCATGTCTACCCAGTCACTCCATCCGTTGGGGCATCAGTGCCCGGTGCAACATCAACACTACTGGCTCCATTAGGGCCTGCCATGGATGTCTCTGTCAGATGTCTGAATCACCGATTGTAGAGTCGTCTCCTCTAGGTCTGGCAGGTTTCCATGGATTGTCTACTTTGGCACCTCTATGTACTTCTCGGCAGTTTCTGCCTTCGACGCATTATCTGCAACATCATCCATCAGCACATCTCTGGTGGTGGCCAGAGGAATCTCAGAAGTAGCCGGGGCATCCAGATCATCAACTGCCTCCAATAGTGAAGTCAAGTCTATGGTCTTCAAGTAGTCCACATCCTTTCTAAAATATGCAACCTCAGTTTTTAAAGTCGTCACCTCTAAATTAGCTTCATATCGACTCCCACAAGTCTCTACTCTCGCCATGAGAGTGTCAATAAATGCCCGGAGGGGTGTCAATGCAACTAGAATGGCACTCTCAATCATCCAAGCTACCGCAACCTCCAACCAGGTAGCCCGTACATAAGCAGAATGGGCTAAGTGCCCTATATTTAGGATCATGGCCTGAGTAATCTTGGTGGGCTGGGAAGCAGTACAATCAATAGGAGCCTGGGAGGAAGTGGAAGCAGGTGTACCTGAAGGCTCGGAGGTCGGAGTAGGCAAAGATGCCTCTGTAGATATCTTCTCAACATCAACATTCGGGGATACATCCACCGAAGCTACTCTCCTCTTGTCTACCTCCTCCTGAGTGTACTCAGCCTCTATACGTCAGATGTCTGAGGAGGATGTAGGAATGACCTCTATGTCGCTCATCTCGTCATGAGGAACTCTAGCATGCTAGCACTTCTCTATAATCAGGACCCGAAAAAGAAGGGACATCTGGCGTTGCTTGGACCTCATGGCCATCTCCTGCTCCATAATCAGTCCCAAGTCGAGCATTTTCCTGGCTATGATGGATCTGAGGCATGCCGTCTTTGGGTGGTATATGATGGACTCATTTTGTGAAAGCATGATGGAGCTGCTGATCAATCAAAACCAGTACCGTGCAGCTACATTCAAGTCCTTCTTCTCTATTGGAGCGCCTACCTTAATCTACCTGGGGGTGGTATCAGAAATCAAGGGAGCAAGCCAGCCCTTTAGATCATCCAGGGACTGAGTTGTAGTTACACCTTTATACTAGCTCTCAAACCCCGTGGCTCTGTAAAGTACAACATTGATATGATCACGGCTGCACCTCACTTCTTTCACTCGGACCATGACTAACTTCACCGGCCTGAGGCGCTTGCCTTCTTTTTGCCCTTAGGTACCAGGTCATTATATGTTGTGTAGAATTCCTGAACCGATGTAGGATTATAGGGGCGTCGGGCCTGGTGAACTGCTCGAACCTGTTAAACTAGAGAATGTCCCTCACAGTGGAATATTTTCCCACTAAACCCTTCGTAGACAACAACTTTTCTTTGAGAATCATCTTCAATCCCTCTACTTTAAGTCTATTGAGTAGCTGGGGAGAGGACCCTAAACTGGTGGTGCTGGAACTACAATCAGTGTCGGAGCTGGCACTGTATCAGTAGCAGGAGGGGTGGCCTCTGAAACTCTAGACGAATTTGGGCGAGACCTAGCACAAATTTTTGCTCGCCAGGACTATAGAGGCTGGTCATCCTCAAGCTCAGAGAATGCGTCCTAGGAATCAAAGGAATCCCCCTCACTGCTGGAGTTTTGCTCCGGTATCTTATATGTGGACGCCTTGCCCTTTCCTTTGCCTCCTTTGGGAGGTGCCTTCTTTCCCTTTTTAGAAGGGGTAGCTGCCCCCTTATTAATCACTATGCCCCGTGCTCTTTTGTGGGGCGACATGTCCAAGTTGGTTCTACCAATATCTGCAAAACACATTGGAAAATGTTAGAAACAGTTCAAGAAAGGTTTAGAAAATAAGCTGTAGACAAACTCGCCGAACCAATCGGTGAGTCACCGAATCACTTTCGCAAGCCAGATCGGGCTCGCCGAAAGGATTGGCTCAAAATTGTCCTAGAAAAATGGCATGTCGGCGATGGGAAGGGTTTTTCGGCGATTCAACAACCTCATTCGGTGAGCATAGACAAGCCCGCTGAAAGTTACAATGCGTTTTAGGGGTTAGGGGCACAGAAACGGTGATCAAGAAATTCATGCCATAAATCAAAAGACTCCACAACATAAGCAAAAAGATTTTCATTTTTAATATTGAGTTTAAACATTCCATTTGTAGCGTAACCTTTTCCAACAAACATGTCGTGTTTAGACAAAATAAATTTATCTGCTTCAAAAATCATTCAAAAACCATGCTTCGAAAGAAGCGTACCTGACACCAAATTCTTTCAAATATCAGGAACATGCAATACGTCTATCAATGTGACCATCTTTCTGAAAGTGAATTTCAGTTAAAGAGTTCCTTTTCCCACAACTTTAGAAGATGATGAGTTTCCCATATGCAAAACTTTATCGCCCCCACTAATTCATAGATCGTGAAAGAATTTTGATTACCTTATATATGACAAGTTGAACCAGTGTCTATCCACCATCCCACTTGATCTCCCACTATAAATGCTTTTGTGACCATTGCCACAAGTTAATTTTTTGTATTGTTATTTGCCTTTTCTTTCTTCTTTTCAGCTTTAAGATTTTTACAATCATGTCTATAATGACCAATTTTATGACAATGATACCGTTCATTCAACTTAGAATTGGAATTAGAACACTTGAAATTTTTACTCTTCTTTTCCTTCCAAAGTTTATTATTGGCAGGTTCTTTCTTGATCAATTTTTCTTCAACAACATGAGCTTTAATGATGGGTTTCTTCAATATTTTATTGTCACGATATCGTGTCTCTTCTTCAATTTTCAAGTGCTGCAATAATTGTTCAAGAGTCAAATCTTCCTTCTTGTTTAACAGTTTGCTTATGTACTTCTTCCAAGATGGAGGAAGTTTTGATACAATGGCACCAACATGAAAGTTTACATCAAGAGAAATTCCAGATATAGTAATTTCATTAGCTATAAGTTGAAATTTTTGTACTTTTCTGGTGATTGACTTGTCATCAACCATTTTGAACTCCACATAATTTGAAACAAGAAATTTCTTTGAACTCGCCTCTTCTGGTAAATGGATAGCTTTAAGAGTATCCCACATCTAATTAGCAAATTTGCACTTAATATAATATTGATCATAATATTTATTGGACATTCCTCCAAAAATATAATTCTTGCATAAGTAATCATCATCTTGCCATTTGGCAATTTGTTCTTTAATTAAAGTAGCCTCGTCCATTGCTACCTCAAAACTGGGAGCCTCAGGACAAGGTTTCTCAAGAACATATGCCAACTTTAATCATCTTAAAAAGAATTCCATCTTTCCACGCCATCTAGGAAAGTCTTTGCCATCAAATATTTCAAAATTAGGATTATGAAAATTTGGAACACTGTTTGTTATTTATGTTGATGCCATAGAGACAACTATCTTCAAATTGTTAAAACCACTAAACAAGAATGATAAATACAAGGAATCAAAAAAAAAAAAACTAGCTTGGCTTAGAGGAACGTTAATACATTTCTTGAAGAGAGTTACAGTCTCTCCCACGAGCAAATGGAAGAACAAATAACAACTTTATCTTCAGAATTCAACTAAGCCACAAAACAAGTAGCATTCAATAATGTTGCTCTTCTATTCTTGAATTGGTGATTTCACCATTTGATTAATGTCTCACAAATGTTTTCAAGGGAAAGTAGTTTTTTGAGTGCTTATCTTTTCAAGCAAAAGAAAATTCATTTTTAGGACAAAAGGTTAGAAAAGAGAAGTCTTTTAATTAAATTATATTTATTATAGGTTCATGAATTAAATAAAAGAAAACCAATAACATCCAAGAACCTATAAGATAAAAATTAAACAAAGATGAATGTTACAATTCACATTCATGTATTTCAAAACTTTTAACTGATTAATTTGTTTCAAAATTAGTTGAAACACTAACTCTTACAGATCCGACCCTGGAAAATGGAATTGATGTGGCATTGTTATCCCGAAAATACCTTTATCTCCATTACAACATCATGTTTATGGGGTTAAGGTCATTAATTAGTTCCATCGACTTGGAAAACTTTGACATGGTCAAAGAATTCTATGCTAATTCAGAGTCGGGTTTTGATTTGGAGAAGACATATAAAGTCCTGGCTCGTGGAGGACCTTTGAGATTCTGCTGCAACACCATCAATACAATGATGACTTTTCACAAGGATTCTTCCATCAAATAATTATACTGATGTATCAAAACAACGAGTTTTCTTGATTTTTGCTATCATGACCCGTAGGGAGGTCAACATGGGAAAACTTATGCCTGCGGAGATGTCTTAAATCAGGAATGAAGGTAAAAAAAGACTGATATACCCTAGTATGATCACCAAATGCTACATCTTGCGTTCGTACCAGACAATTATGAGGCGGACAACGAGATGGCTAAGTCTACCAGAAATATTGATATTATGGCTGTTGCAGCCGCAAGAGGAGTGGCTGCCTTGACCACTGAACCATGGCTGACGAGAATCGAGCAATATTCAATTCATGTTTATAGATTTGAAGGTCTAAATTGAGAATGAGGAAGCTAGTATGGATAAGCTGCAAATGATGGCACCATAAGACCCTATGACACGCCATTTTCTAGGGTTGGAAGAAGAAATTGAGCTACCATTTGATGAAGATTTGCATTTGGTGGGCAACGATGAGGTCTAGAGCCTCCAGGGAGCCCCTTAACCATTTTGTTTTATTTGCTTTCTATGCATGAGGATATTGCGAGATGTATATGTGTGGGGAGTGGGGTACAATATTTTGAGGGCAAAAAAAAAGAAAAAAAATTAGTATTTTAGTGAGTAGTTTGTTTTTTTGTTTTTTTTCTTCTAAAAGTAGTTTGCATTTTAATTGATTATAGAAATATGAATGAATTTTCCCAATGATGGATGGTTGACGACCATCTTAAGGGTATAGAGTCATTAGTTAGTAGGATTGGAGTAAAATAAATGCCTGTGTCACGCCCCGAGGTTACCCCCTTGACGTAACACGGGACCTAGGATCATGAGTGACCCTAAGCTAATCCTGAACTTTGGCATATCATAAGCATATTGAAAATAACTAAGTAAAGCATGAACTATGCAGAAGCTAAATCATTAGATATTTGGAGAAGGGACAAAACCAGACTAGTCTGAAGATCAATTATATAACAAGAGTTTAGTGATGACTGAAACAATCACTTAACAACTCAAGCTGAAAGTACTACTATGTCGAAAAGCCTCTAACTGAGTTGAAATGAAGGGACATGCCCCTAGCTAAATCTAACAAAATTGAAACTAAAATAATCACTAATATGAGAGAATGTCTATTATCCTCGGAATATGAGGACTCACCACTAAATTTGTTGAATGCGGACCGAGAATCAATCTAAGTGTGATCTGGATGCTGAGTACCTAAACTTACATCATGAAGGGATGTAGCGCAGAGTATGCATCAGTACTTGGAAGGTAAAAAGCATGCAGGATATAGATACTAAGCTGAACAGATATATATAAGTTGAAAAGCGCATAACTGAGCAATGACATAAACTTTGCAGGAATGTAAATACTGAAACATAACTAAAAAGCTAATCCAAATGCAATGACCAAGTACTAATCATGAAAATAACATGTTGAACTGAATGTTGAAGTATATAATGAAAAACTGGTCAAATGCACTAAAAGTCTGACTTTGGGAGCTACTATTAACCGACATAAACCACGTGAGCTAAACGTAGAGTCCGATGTATACGACCCATCGAGAGGACCCAATATACCTTGCTAGTGGTATAAAGGCATAACTTGTGTGATCACTAAATCTGATGCCCAACTAAGGGGACTTATAATCCTACACAGGCATGTAGCTCTGGAATTATGAGGGTACGTTGAACCCTAGTCCAATTCAGTGCTAAGTCTACTCCCAACTGACTACATATGGAGCTAAAATGCACTAAATGCTGAATAGCTCAAAATATTGATATGCTAACTCAGAATGCAACATTTATGTATTGAGAGTGTGACATTCTAAATCTGGAGCATGATTTTTTGTTTAACTAACCTATCAAGTATAATTCTTGCACTAAGAATTTACACAAACTAGGGTTTCAATTTTTATACAAGGAATTAGGCAAACTTTCCAAGAAATATGCTATTTCGATTAAGGGCACTACAACAACTAAATCACAACAAATCTCCAAGGTTTTGGAAATCCTAGGTATAAACAGGATATCGAGAACCAAGGAACTGACTGAATTTTAAACCCACTAGTGAAATCCCACATACATGGTGACGAAATCGACAGAGAACTCCTTTGGATTTTGGGGCTGAACTTGAAGAACATTGTTGCTTGTTCTTGGGAGGTTTTGTCGACTTTTCCTTTTCTTTTTGCTCTAATTTGGGTGATTTTTTGAGAATAAAGGTTTTGGGTTGGTTCTGACTAGATTATTAGATTAGGACCAAGTAAAACGACGAATTTTAAGTATTAAACGATGTAGTTTAAATGCCCAATGCATTGGGAAAAAAGACCAAAATGACCCTAACTTAAAGTTGAAGAAAGCCATCCACGAGGCCACTGACGGACCATCGATGGGACCTCGGCCCGTCAGGTGGGTTGTGTTTCTTTTCCAGTGCTACTGGCTCTTGGTACCTCCATCCATGGTCCACTTCAACGACTGTGTATTGGACCATGATTCGTGAAGGCCAGCGTGGATCTTCATAGAGGATAGGGGTCCACAGGGTCAGGTCGACGAACAAATCTACGGGCTGTGTGAAGTTCCACGGACTGTCAAGTGGCCCGTGGTTCTTCCTTTGAGCCATGGTGGTCCTCCAAGCTGGGATGGGATGTGAACCACGATGAGGGTGGCGGGTCGTGGTCTTGTTCACGTCCCGTGAACCCCTCCGTGGTTCACCTTTTTCTATTGTGTGACAATAACTCCCCTTGGGAACATTCATCCTCGAACGAAGTCTAGACCAGCTGATATTAGAGGGAAAGATATGTAATCCCCACCACTACATACTAGAAATTGATATCTAACTGAACATAATTCCAAGAACATGCAAATATGGTTAAAGGCATGAATAACTGAGGGAACAAGATATTGAGACTGAATTATACAAGAGTAAACTGAGAGACTGGAGAGGAACTAATACGTCAATCTGAAACGGAATCGAAAGGGAAGAGGTGAGGATATTTGGTCATCATGGCTGCTTCTGCTTCCCAAGTAGCTCCCTCTAAAGACTGACTCCTCCACAAAACCTTTATTGAAGCGACTTCCTTATTTCTCAACTTACGAACCTGACGATCAAGAATTTTAACCGGCACTTCTTCATAAGTGAGACTATCTTTCACAGCCACACTATCTAATGGTACTATCGATGCCAGATCACCCACACACTTCTTCAACAAGGAAATGTTACATACTCGATAAACTATTGCTAGTTCTGTTGGCAACTCTAACTCATAACCCACATAACCAACCCTTTTCAGGATTCTATAAGGACTTACATATCTAGGAATGAGCTTCCCCTTCTTGCCAAATTTCATCATCCCCTTCATAGGTGACATTTTCAGGAAAACTCAGCCATCGATTTCAAACTCTAAGTCCCTTCTCCTCACATCTACATAGGACTTCTAACGATTCTGAGCTATCTTTAGTCTATCTCTGATGAGCTAAACTTTTTCGATAGCTTCATGAACCGAATCTGGCCCAACAAAGGCTTCTTTACCTACTTCAAACCAACCAATCAAAGATCTACATCTACACCCATTTAGTGCCTCATAACGGGCCATTTGAATATTGGAATGGTAGCTATTATTATAAGTGAACTCTATGAGAGGTAGGTGATCATCCCAACTACCCTTCAAATCGATCACGCAAGCTTTCAACATGTCCTCTAAGGTCTTAACGGTATGCTCTGCCTAACCATCGGTCTATGGATGAAATGTTGTACTGAGATTTACCTGGGTACCAAGACCTTTCTGAAACGATTTACAGAAAATGAGAGGTAAACTGAGGACCTCTATCTAAGATGATAGACAAGGGGACCCCATGCAACCTGAATATCTTATTGATGTAGAGTTTGGCATAGTCCTCCGCTGTCTTTAGTCTTGACAGCCAAGAAGTGAGCAGACTTAGTGACTCTATCTACAATCACCCAAATGGAGTCATGTTGTGTGCGAGTATGAGGTAAAGCCATAATGAAGTCCATGTTTATCACTTCCCACTTCCATGTAGGAATGTTAATCTCTTGAGTCATACCTCTTGGTTTCTGATGTTCTAACAATTATGAAACTTAGCCACAGTTATATCCCTCTTCATGTTGTTCCACCAGAAGACTTCCTGTAGATCATGGTACATCTTAGTGGCACCTGGATGGATGGAATACTCGGAGTTATGAGCTTTTGTAAGGATTTGTTGCCTCAACTACCCACATTAGGAACACATAAGCGACCTTGGTAATGAAGCAAACCATCTCCCCCTTGGGAGAAAAATACAACTTTTTGCTGATGAGCAACACCTTTCAACTGAAGTAATATAGGATCACTATCTTTTTTTCCTTAACCTCTGCTACCAAATAAGATTCTGACCCATTCTGAACTATCACACCACTATTTGATATGTCCGTAAGGCAAACTCTTAAGCGAGCAAGCCGGTGAACATCTTTGGCTAACTTTTTCCTTTCTTCATCAACATGTTCTATACTACCCATAGGTAGTCTACTGAGAGCATCAACCACTACATTGGCTTTACCAGGATGGTAAAACACATTCATATCATAGTTCTTGAGGATTTCAAGCCATCTCCTCTGATGAAAATTCAACTCTTTCTAGGTGAAGACATACTGGAGGCTCTTATGATTTGTGAACATATCAACATGAACACCATACAAGTAATGTCTCCAAATCACTAGGGCAAATACTACGGCTGCAAGTTTAAGGTCATGAGCCGGGTAATTCTTCTCATGGACCTTAGGTTGTCTAGAAGTATAAGCTATGACCTTACCTCCCTGCATCAACACACAACCTAGGCCGACCCTGGAGGCATCACATTAAATCACATAACCATCTAAACCATCTGGTAGAGTCAAGACAGGAGTTGTAGTCAACGTAGTCTTTAGTTCTGAGAAGATTTTCTCACACTCATCTGACCACTGAAATTTGACCTTCTTTTCAGTCAACTTGGTCAATAGGGAAGCTATGGATTAAAATCCTTCAACAAATCTCCGATAATAATCAGCCAAACCCAAGAAAATTCTGATATCTGTTGGAGAAGTGGGTCTAGACCAATGTTGTACTGCCTCAATTTTCTGAGAATCCACTCAGATCCCTTACCACATAACCAAGGAAAGTGACTGATTGTAACCAGAATTTACATTTTTTGAACTTAGCGAATAGCTAGCAATCTTTGAGAGTTTGCAGAACAACTCTCAGGTAAGTCGCATGTTCTTCCTCACTCTGATAAAAAATGAGGATATCATCAATAAAGACGATGAAGAACAAGTCCAAATACTGTTTAAACACCATGTTCATTGAATCCGTGAAAGCTGCAGGAGCATTTGTTAGTCCAAAAGACATAACTACAAATTCATAGTAACCATACTGAGTCCTGAAGGTTATTTTCGAGGTGTCACTATCTCTGACTCTGAGCTGATGATAGCAGGATCTGAGGTCTATCTTAGAAAAGCAACTAGCACCCTAAAGTTGGTCGAACAAGTCATCAATCCTAGGGATGGAATATTTATTCGTTATTGTGATTTTGTTCAACTACCAATAGTTAATGCACATTATAAGGGAATCGTCTTTCTTTATCACGAAAAACACTAGAGCACCCCATGGAGAGATACTAGGTTTGATGAATCCATTATGTAAGGAGGAATCAACTACTCTTTCAATTCCTTAAGCTCGGCTGAATCCATTATGTATGGAGGAATCGAAATAGGCTTGGTATCTCGGAGGAGATCTATTCTGAAGTCGATTTCCCTTTCGGGAGGAAGAACTCCGGGAATATATTCTGGGAACATTTTTGGGAACTCGGTTACTACAGGGATTGACTCAAGAGCTGGGGTTTCAGAGTTTGAATCCTTTCGTAAATTTTTTCTTAAAACACTTTGTAGCCTCCCCCTTATAGATATCTCATTCTTCACACCATGAAAGAGACTACTTAGTGCGACTTTTAGACATCCTAGGACTATTGAACCTAATGCTCTAATACAAAGTTTTTCATTCCCTGGGGCTATCTCCTTGACGTAACATGAGACCTAGGATCATGAGTGACCCCAAGCTAACCCTAAAGTCTGGCATATCATAAGCATACTGAAAATAACTAAATCATGCATGAACTATGAAGAAGCAAATCATTAGATATCTGGAGAGGGGACGAAACCCAACTAGTCTTTCCATGACTCAGGAGTACCCCTTAGACATAACATGGTGTACTAGACCCTGAAGGGGTCTCAAACAAGCCTTTAGCATAATCATAGTCATAAGATCATAGGAAAATAGTGCGGAATTTAAAACTTTTCTTTACAATAAAAGTATTTTATAAAAAATGATAGAGTCTATACACTATGTCTCAAACCATCTATTATACTTAGAATAAACTCTTGAATACAATCTTAGGGACATAGCCCTTAGATAAGTCTAAAACATAAAGTAAAGACATAATGGACATATGGTCAAGCCCTCGAATACAATGAGGACTCACCAATCTTCTTCTTCTTGATCTACTATGATCCTAGCAACGAGGATGGAATCCAATATCTCCAAAGCCTACACATATAGAAAATGTAGAAGGATGGGGTTAGCACATAAAAGTACTAAGTATGGAAGCCATGCACAAAACTCATTAACGCATGCATAAAATGGACATTTTATTTGAAACCATGTTATATGACACTTTTGACCATCCTCTTTGAAATAGTTGGAAAATCAAACTCATAAAGCAACTCACACACAATTCAATATAGCATAAAGCATATCACCATAATAGCAATCATAGTCTACAACATAAACATAATACGTATCCCAATCTTCAAAATACATAGTTTATACACATAGTCAAATAGCAAGATCATCTCAACATAATAGAACTACCACATAAGCAACCCAAAGCCACACTAGTGCAATGCAAAGGTAAGATCCCATAATCCTACCAAATGCTAAGTATGACATTTAGGCCACCAACAACATACATATCTTACTTTACCAGTCATAGCCAACATACATAAGTAAGGAATCATTCATGTTCATAACTTATAACAAGTGAAGTCAACCTTAACATTCATACATACCTTTCATACATAATCCATAAGTCTTCATAACATAAGAGAACCCACACCACAACCCCTTCATAAGTCTACTTGTGTAATGTATAAGTGAAGTCGCATACCCCCACTCACACTAAGTAAATCTCATTAAAAAGTCATAAATATTATTCATGTTCATAATTCATATAAAGCATACATTCAACACATAATCATCATACCATACAAGAAACATACCATGCCCACTCTCAAAACCTACTTTTGTAATGCACGAATCAAGTCCCATACCCCCATTCATACTAAATAGAACCTCTTGAGAAAACATAGAACATGCTCATGTTCGTATCATAATTCATATTATTATCATTTAGGGAGATTTAGCCTTAACCGAAATAGACCATGTGAGCTACATGGAATCTGGTGTTCTACCCCCACACCGAAAATAGGTGTCCTATATGCTTAAGGTAGAACATACATAATAGCCTTTAGGTGGATCCACTAGCTATATACATATGTGGCCACATAGTTATGGGATAAGGAGATTGCTACTGAAACCTGGACTACTAGCGTACAAGGTTTCCAACTCATGGGATAACATACATTGGGAAGTCGGACTTGCTAAACATAAATGCCTCCCTCTCATTGTTCATATCCGCTCGGTGCTAAGATTTATTCCGTTTAAAAGTTATATTAAGTCTTTACTTAAGTTCATGTTCATAAGAGAATCAACTAGGCACTCGACAAACATAACAACATAAGAATTCATAGATTCATTAGGTGAGAATGACCTTTCAACCTTAGAATCATCAACATGTGATTAAGCCTTTCACATCATAATGATAGTGTTTTCATGAGAATATCCTTTTAATCAACACAACGACATAATTATAGTCCTAGACAATTAATACATAAACATGTGTAAGGGTAAGGGGAGAATGGCCTTTCAACATTTACCACAATTACACAATAGTCATAGGATCTTTACTTTATAAGTGAATCATAAGCAACACATTGGTCACATCATAATCATATCCATGCTTGTGTGTGTGTAGTTGTCCTTCCAATGACACAACAACACTCATTAGCGTAATAGACACTTTATCCTCAAAGTATTCATAAACATGCATATAATTTCATAATCATGCATATACATCATATCTTGCATTCAAGGGTCATATTAGGTCAACACATCTAGAATTCAATATATGAAACATAGATATAGTCATAACTCAAGTACCACATTCAATCCATGCATAGGCTCATATACTCATATTAGAGGTCATGAAGATAAAGTTTCCTCATAATAGGGCCATACAAAATTCAACATACATAATGGCTTCCTTCCTGGAGCCTTAACACCCTTAGCTAATTTATTTTAGCACTTTACCCTTAGGCCCTAGGAGTCATCCTCATGCTACAAGCCTTATTCTCAAGTAATACCTCACATGATTATTATATATACCTAATTCTTAAGGTAACCTAACCGCATGCCTCATTCTTGATCAATTATAGTCATATAGGAACATTAAAACTCAATCTCAATGCTACACCACCATGATCCATCATATAAGTCATAATCAAGTCAATTCATGTCTTGAAGCTTTACCCTTAAGAGATTCATTTCTAGGTGATCTAATCTAAGGCAATTCATCAAGAAGTTCATCATTCTTAGAAGGTAACATCTAAATCCACAATATGCCTCTTTTCATGACCTAGCCCTAGGCCTCATCAATTCACCTTAGAATATTAGGTTAATCAACAAACATGTAAAATCATACTTAGATCATACAATTACAAAATAATCAACTCACAGCCAATCAATTGGATCAACTTGCAAAACCATCACATAATGTAAAGAAGAATCATAGCTAGGATTCAGGGTCTCATGGGTTCTTGAAGGAGTTGAGTTAAAATCATATAAAATCAATCATACATTCATAAGAAAACATAATCCATAGGTATCCATGGAGTTGAGTTGAAACCCTAGCTAATTGAGTTTTCTAGAATTGAGATAAAAGCTTTTGAAAGGGCTCCTTGGGTGATCGCTTCCCAAGGATGAAAACTCCCATACCATAGGTGTAGAATCCTACCAAATTCGGGTTGAAATTCTCTTTCCTTCAAGCTTTCCTTGATCTCTTTCTTTGTTCTTCAATGGAGGTTCAAGAGAGAAGATTCTTGGAGAGGGAGGTAGTTGGGTTTTCATTTGGGGTATTGGGATATAATGAATTAATGACCTAGTTTAGGGTCTTATTATCTTATATAGGTGATGAATTTACTAACTAACCGACCTCCCTTAACCCCTAATTAATTACCTAATTAATTCCCAAACATCTAACTAAAACTAAAAATCTTAAAAATTGGCAGCACCTACGCCCCTCCACCTACGGACTGTAGGTAGAGCTACTATACGTCAATCACCTTCGTGGTTTGCACCTGAGGCTCAGCTTTGCAGGTCTGGTGCAGGCCTTGACCTACTCCGATGACCTAAGGGGAGTGAATCAATCTACTGGCGGTAGATGGCCATCCGTAGGTCACCTATTTGAAAGCTTTTTGTGAACTTAGGCAGCCTTAGGGTTTAGGCTTTAGAGTTCCCCTCAAGGACCCTTGGTCGGTCTTTGGGGGCTCGTACGTTGACTTCTAACCCCTAAACACCTCAACCTAGGCTCGGGACATCATTTTACAACCTCAAAACCTCATGATAACTCAAAGACACACAAGTTAGGTTCTAGTTTCACCTATTCGTTTCCATTAGACTCTAGCTTGGTCTTACTAGATTTCCGGTTTGTTACATTATCCCCCACTTGGGAACATTCATCCTCAAATGACACTCAAAACACTTTTTGGAATTAAAGACTCAAGAGTAGAAGCCCAATCATGCATGGAACATCACAATAATGCACAACTCAAAATATACTATTCACAATGTGCACTTATTCAAAGGAGGAAACATCAACTCCAATTCAACATGATCAATGCAATACAAGGAAGTAAGAACTACATTTATCAACCTAATATGCATGAAATGCAACATATCTTATGTTCATAGGAGGAACTGCCTACTCCTAGTCATAAAATGCTCCACATACTCTCATGGAGCTCATAAGCAATTACTTCTCAGAAGCATTTTATTCAAGGAGGAATTCTCAAGTCCTAGTCAAAACATGCTCATATAATCTCCTCATGAAGTTCAACAGGCAACTCTTACTGAAGGCACCACAACATGAGGGAATCAAAACACAAGTTTTCATGAACATGCATCATATAAAGAAGTCATGGCAACACATAAGCACATAACACAATGTTAGCTAGGCACACCATCTGCCCCCCCCCCCCACCCCTTGGGAGTGAGCCTACACAAAACACTTCTAAACATCATTAATCATATAGTAATAGGAAGAATTACCTTTTCCAACAATAAGCAACCCCAACACAACATTATGGAGCAAATGTGACATTTCATCAAAATCTTAACAAGGAATGTTCATCACATTATCTCATGAAGTCAAATATGCCATCACCATACTAAATGCACAAAAATATGAGGAACATGTAAATAATGAAAAATCCATTTTATAAAAAATAAGAATATTTCTAAAACATGCATAACATAAGTAGATCATGGAAATTTCTAATACACTCATGACTCCTAAACATAAAATAAGCACATAAAGGAACTCTTGGTCTCAAGCTAGAATAGGAATAGAAGGAAAGGATAAGGATATCGAGTCTCTCAATCAAAATTGCTATCGAAGCACATGATCTCCCACTTAGTAGTAAACCCCCTTTTTCTAAAACCTCAAATATTGTTCCTTTCAAACAAACTAAAACATTACCAAGGTTGTTTATCAACTTACCGAGATCTAAAACTAATAGAGCTCTAATAACCATGCATCCAAACCCTACTAAGGTTAACAGGAGTAACTCTAAAGGACAAGGGAATGATAGGACACAGATAACATCCAAGACTCCTAAATCATGAAATGATTCAAGAAGGACTTATCATCTAGAGCTAGAGGAGGAATAGGAGGGAAACTAAGGATATTGGGACATCTCATTTGCCCTTGGCCTCCCAAATAAGCACCTTCAACTAAAACCCATACAAAAATACCACTCCTCAACATTTTTATGGAAGCACTTTCTTACTCTTCTATTTCTTAACTTGACGTCTAAGATCCCAATCGGTACTTCTAAATTAGAGAGGTTCTCATTTAAGCACTCTTGCTTACAAGAAACCTTACCAACACCACTCAAAGTCTCATATGAGCATACCAAACCGGGATTAAACTTCTCAACTCACTACACCTCTTAAGGTGAGATTATCAAGCAAGCCTAACTCCTGAACATCAAGGACACTCAATGGCCTTACCATCTAAGCACATTATCCCCCACTTGGGAGAAATCCTATACAAACTCTTTACAACATCACTTTCTTCATTTCTAAGGTCGGAGCAAGTAATAACTAAACCTTCACACTCACCACACAAGATGATTTTAAACCATGGATAATTACACTTCTATCCTCTTAGAGGAGTCTACTCACTCAACATCTCTAGGCACCACTCAAGTACCACTATTCCACCAATCTATCAACAACTAAACATAACCTCTCAATCACCTTGCTAGGTGGGCACACTATCTCCCCCTTAGGAGTAAGCCTACACAGATTCTTCTAACCATCTTTCATAACATAAAGGCAACTACGAAGCATCATTCATACTAAAGGCAACATCATAATCTATTACCTCAAATCCCTAAAGTCATATAGCCATAAAAGGCATAACAACCAGCCTTTCTCCCCGCTCCTTGTAGCATAAACCCTTCTAATAGTCACATCCTAAAGACCATCGGACAAAGGATAAGAGAGAGAGCTTATAGATCTATGGCACGACTCAAAGAATGAAGAAGTGAAGTTTTCATAACATCCAATAGCCTCCTATTCATAAAATGTGACGCGCTTCACATTTACGAACAAGAATCTACTAGATGTGGTTTCAAACATCGTAAAATTATCCCAAAACCTTATTCTCTAATACAAAGTTTGTCACGACCTGGGAGTACCCCGTATACGTAACACAACATACTCGACCCTAAAGGGGTCTCATACAAGCCCTTAGAATAATCATAGTCATAAGATCATAGGAAAATAGTGCGGAATTTAAAATTTTTCTTTACAATTGAAGTCTTTTATATAAATGATAGAGTCTATACACTTTGTCTCAAACCATCTATTATACTAAGAATAAAATTATGGAATACAATCATAGGGACATAGCCCTTACATAAGTCTATAGCATAAAGTAAAGACATAAAGGACATATGGTTAAGCCCTCGAATACAATGACGACTCACCAATTTTCTTCTTCTTGATCAACTATGATCCTAGCTACGAGGATGGAATCCAATATCTCCAAAACCTACACTTATAGAAAATGTAGAAAGATGGGGTTAGCACAAAAGTACTAAGCATGGAAACCATACAAAAAACTCTTTAAAACATGCATAAAAGGGACATTTTATTTGAAACCATGCTATATGCCACTTTTGAACATCCTCTTTGAAATAGTTGGAGAATGCAACTCATAAAGAAACTCACACACAATTCATCATAGCATAAAATATATCATCATAATAGCAATCATAGTCTCCAACATAAACATAATACATATCCCAGTCTTCACAAGACATAGTTTATACACATAGTCAAATACCAAGATCATCTCACCATAATAGAACTGCCACATAATCAACCCAAAGCCACACTAGTGCAATGCAAAGGTAAAATCCCATGATCCTACCAAATGCTAAGTATCACATTTAGGCCACCAACAAAATACATATCTTACTTTACAATAGTCATAGCCAAGAAACATAAGTAAGGAGTCATGCATATTCATAACTTATAAAAAGTGAAGTCAACCTTAACATTCATGCATACCTTTCATACATGATCCATAAGTCTTCATAACATAAGAGAATCCACACCACAACCCCTTCATAAGTCTATTTCTGCAATGTATAAGTGAAGTCCCATACCACCACTCACACTAAGTAAAGCTCATTAAGAAGTCATAAGCATAGTTCATGTTCATAATTCATATAAAGTATACATTCAACTCATAATCATCATATCATAATAGAGACATACCATGCCCACTCTCATAGCCTACTTGTCCAATGCATGAATGAAGTCCCATACCCCAATTCATACTAAGTAGAATCTATTAAGGAAACATAGAACATGCTCATGTTCTTATTATAAATCATAGTATTATCATTTAGGGAGACTTAGCCTTAACCGACATAGACCATGTGAGCTATATGGAATCCGGGGTTCTACCCCTTCACCGAAAAGAGGTGTCCTACTTGCCTAAGGTAGAACCTACATCATATATTTTAGGTGGATCCACTAGTTATATACCTATGAGGGCACATATTTATGGGATATGGAGATTGCTACTAGAAGCCCGGACTACTAGCGTAAGAGGTTTCCATCTCATAACATAACATACATTGGGAAGCCGGACTTATTAAACGTAAAAGCCTCCCTCTCATTGTTCAAATCCATTCAGTGCTAAGCATAATTCCCTTTAATAGTTATATTAAGTCTTTACTTAAGTACATGTTCATAAGAGAATCAACTAGGCACTCAACCAACATAATAACATAAGAGCTCATAGATTCATTAGGTGAGCATAACCTTTCAACCTTAGAATCATCAACATGTGATTAAGCCTTTCATATCATAATCATAGTGTTTTCCTGAGAATAGCCTTTCAATCAATACAACAACATAATCATAGTCCTAGACAATTCATACATAAACATATGTAAGGATAAGGGGATAATGACCTTTCAACAATTACTACAATTACACAATAGTCATAGGATCTCCACATTATAAGTGAATCATAAGCAACATCTTGGTCACATCATAATCATATCCATGCATGTGTGTGTGATTGTCCGTCCAATTACACAACAACAATCATTATCATAATAGACACTTTATCCTCAAAGTATTCATAAGCATGCATATAATATCATAATCATGCATATACATCGTATCTTGCATTCAAGGGTCATATTATGTCAACACATCTAGCAATTAATATATGAAACATAGATATAGTCATAACTCAAGTACCACATTCATTCCATGCATAGGATCATATACTCATATTAGAGGTCATGAAGATGAAGTCTCCTCATAATATGCCCATACACAATTCAACATACATAATGGCTTCCTTCTTGGTGCCTTAACACCCTTAGCTAATTCATTTTAGCACTTTACCCTTAAGCCCTAGGAGTCATCCTCATACTACAAGCCATACTCTCAAGCAATACCTCACATAATTGTCATATATACCTAATTCTTAAGGTAACCTAACCACATGTCTCATTCTTGATCAATTCATGTCTAGAAGCTTTACCCTTAAGAGATTCATTTCTAGGTGATCTAATCTAAGGCAATTCATCAAGAAGTTCATCATTCTTAGAAGCTAACATGTAAATCCACAATTTGCCTCTTTTCATGACCTAGCCCTAGGCCTCATCAATTCACCTTAGAATCTTAGGTTAATCAACATACATATAGAATCATACTTATATCATGCAATTACAAAATAATCAACTTACATCCAATCAATTGGATCAACTTGCAAAACCATCACATAATGTAAAGAAGAACAATAGCTAGGATTGAGGGTCTCATGGATTCTTGAAGGAGTTGAGTTAAAATCGTATAAAATCAATCATACATTCATAAACAAACATAATCCGACCTTTAAAAGAACCTTTAAAAGGAATCCATGGACTTGAGTTGAAACCCTAGCTAATTGAGTTTTCTAGAATTGAGATAAAAGCTTTTGAAAGGGCTCCTTGGGTGATCACGTCCCAAGGATGAAAACTCCCATACCTTAGGTGTAGAATCCTACCAAATTCGTGTTGAAAATATCCTTCCTTCCTTGATCTCTTTCTTTGTTTTTCAATGGAGGTTCAAGCGAGAAGATTCTTTGAGAGGGAGGTTGTTGGGTTTTCATTTGGGGTATTGGGATATAATGAATTAATGACCTAGTTTAGGGTCTTATTAGCTTATATAGGTGATTAATTTACTAACTAACCTACCTCCCTTAACCCCTAATTAATTACTTAATTAATTCCCAAACAGCTAACAAAAACTAAAAATCTTAAAAACTGGCAACACCTATGCCCCTCTACTTATGGACCATAGGTGGAGTTAATGGACGTCAATCACCTCCGTGGTTTGCACCTGAGGCTCAGCTTTGCAGGCCTGGTGCAGGCCTTGACCTACGCCCATGACCTATGGGGCGTGAATTAATCTACTGGTGGTAGATGGCCATCCATAGGTCACCTATTTGACAGCTTTTTGTGGACTTAGGCAGCCTTGGGGTTTAGGCTTTAGGGTCCCCCTTAAGGACCCTTGGTTGGTCTCTGGGGGGTCGTACCTTGACGTCTAACCGCTAAACTCCTCAACCTAGGCTCGGGACATCATTTTACAACCTCAAAACCTCATGACAACTCAATGACACACAAGTTAGTCTATAGTTTCAACTATTCATTTCCATTAGACTCTAGCTTGGTCTTACTAGATTTCCGGGTTGTTACATTATCCCCCACTTGGGAACATTCGTCCTCGAATGACACTTAAAACACTTTTTGGAATGAAAGACTCAAGACTAGCAGCCCAATCATGCATGAAACATCACAATAATGCATAACTCAAAATATACTATTCACAATGTGCACTTATTCAAAGGAGGATACATCAACTCCAATTCAACATGATCAATGCAATACAAGGAAGTAAGAACTACATTTATCAACCTAATATGCATGAAATACTACATATCTTATGTTCATCGGAGGAACTACCTTCTCCTAGTCATAACATGCTCCACATACTGTCATGGAGCTCATAAGCAATTACTTCTCAAAAGCATTTTATTCAAGGAGGAATTCTCAACTCCTAGTCAATTATGGAGCAAATGTGCCATTTCATCAGAAACTTAACAAGGCATGTACATCACATCATCTCATGAAGTCAAATATGTCATCACCATACTAGATGCACAATAACATGAGGAACATGTAAATCATGAAAATCCATTTTATACAAACTCAGAATTTTTCAAAAACATGCATAACATAAGGAGATCATGGAAATTTCTAATACACTCATGACTCCTAAACATAAAACAAGTCCATAAAGGAACTCTTGGTCTCAAGCTAGAATAGGAATAGAAGGAAAGGATGAGGATATCGGGTCTCTCAATCAAAATTGCTATCCAAGCACATGATCTCCCACTTAGTAGTAAGCCCCCTTTTTCTAAAACCTCAAATACTACTCCTTTCAAACAAACTCAAACATTACCAAGGCTCATTATAACCTTACCGGGCTCTAAAACTAATAGAGATCGAATAACCATGCATCCAAACCCTACCAAGGTTAACAAGAGTAACTCTAAAGGACAAGGGAATGATAGGACACACATAATATCCAAGACTCCTAAATCATGACATGAGTCAAGGAGGACTTTTCATCTAGAGCTAGAGGAGGAATAGGAGGGAACATAAGGGTATTGGGATATCTCATCATTAGCCCTTGGCCTCCCAAATAAGCACCTTCAACTAAAACCCTTACTAAAATACCACTCCTCAACATTTTTATGGAAGCACTTTCTTACTCTTCTATTTCTTAACTTTACATCTAAGATCCCAATCAGTACTTTTAAATTAGAGAGGTTCTAATTTAAGCACTTCTCACAAGCAACCATACCAACACCACTCAAAGTCTCATATGAGCTTACCAAACCGAGATTGAACTTCTCAACTCACTACACCTCTTAAGGTGAGATTATCAAGCAAGCCTAACTCATGAACATCAAGGACACTCAATGACCTTACCATATAAGCACATTATCAAGCAAGCCTAACTCTTTACAACATCACTTTCTTTATTTCTAAGGTCGGAGCAAGTCATAACTAAGCCTTCACACTCACCACACAAGATGATTCTAAACCATAGAGAATTACACTTCTATCCTCTTAGAGGAGTCTACTCACTCAACATCTCTAGGCACCACTCAAGTACCACTATTCCACCAATCTATCAACAACTAAACATAACCTCTCAATCACCTTGCTAGGTGGGCACATTATCTCCCCCTTAGGAGTAAGCCTACACAAATTCTTCTAGCCATCTTTCATAACATAAAGGCAACTATGAAGCATCATTCACACTAAAGGCAACATCACAATCTATTACCTCAAATCCCTCAAGTCATATAGCCATAATTGGCATCACAACCAGCCTTTCTCCCCCGCTCCTTGTAGCATAAACCCTTCTAATAGTAACATCCTAAAGACCATCGGACAAGGAATAAGAGAGAGAGAGCTTATAGATCTACGACATGACTCAAAGAATGAAGAAGTGAAGTTTTCCTACATCCAATAGCATCTTATTCATAAAATGTGGCGCGCTTCACATTTATGAAAAAGACTCTACTAGATGTGGTTTCAAACATCCTAAAATTATCCCAAAACATTATTCCGTGATACAAAGTTTGTCATGACCTAGGAGTACCCCTTTGACGTAACACGGTGTACTTGACCCCGAAGGGGTCTCATACAAGCCCTTAAAATAATAATAAACATACGATCATAGGAAAATAGTGCATAATTTAAAACTTTTATTTACAGTCGAAGTCTTTTATAAAAATGATATAGTCTATACACTATGTCTCAAACCATATATTATACTTTAGAAGAAAACTCTTAATTGCAATCTTAGGGACATAGCCCTTACATAAGTCTATAACATAAAGTAAAGACATAAAGGACATATGGTCAAGCCTTCGAATACAGTGACGACTCACCAATCTTCTTCTTCTTGATCAACAACGATCCTAGCTACGAGGATGGAATCCAATATCTCCAAACCTTGCACTTATATTAAATGTAGAAAGATTGGGTTAGTTCAAAAGTACTAAGTATGGAAGCCATGCACAAAACTCATTAAAACATGCATAAAAGGGACATTTTATTTGAAACCATGCTATATGCCACTTTTGAACATCCTCTTTGAAATAATTGGAGAATGCAACTCATAAAGAAAGTCACACACAATTTATCATGGCATAAAGCATATCATCATAATAGCAATCATAGTCTCCAACATAAACATAATACATATCCCAATCTTCACAAGACATAGTTTATATACATAGTCAAATACCAAGATCATAGAACTACCACATAAGCAACCCAAAGCCACACTAGTGCAATGCAAAGGTAAGATCCCATAATCCTACCAAATGCTAAGTGTCATATTTAGGCCACCAACAACATACATATCTTACTTTACCGTAGTCATAGACAACATACATAAGTAAAGAGTCATTCATGTTCATAACTTATAACAAGTGAAGTCAACCTTAACATTCATACCTACCTTTCATACATAATCCATAAATCTTCATAACATAAGAGAACCCACACCAACCCCTTCATAAGTCTACTTCTGCAATGTATAAGTGAAGTCCCATACCCCCACTCACAGTAAGTAAAGCTTATTAAGAAGTCATAAGTATAGTTCATGTTCATAATTCATATAAAGCATACATTCAACTCATAATCATCAAATCATAAAAGAGACTTACCATGCCCACTCTGAAAGCCTACTTGTGCAATGAACGAATGAAGTCCCATACCCCAATTCATACTAAGTAAAACCTCTTGAGGAAACATAGAACATGCTCATGTTCTTATCATAATTCATATTATTATCATTTAGGTAGATTTAACCTTAAATGACATAGACCATGTGAGCAAAATGGAATCTGATGTTCTACCCCCACACCGAAAAGAGGTGTCCTACTTGCCTAAGGTAGAATGTACATAATAGCTTTTAGGTGGATCCACTAACTATATACCTATGTGGGCACATAGTTATGTGATAAGGAGATTGCTACTAGAAAACAGGACTACTAACGTAAAAGGTTTTCATCTCATGAGATAACATACATTGGGAAGTCAGACTTGCTAAACGTAAAAGCCTCCTTCTCATTGTTCATATCTACTCGGTGCTAAGCATAATTCCTTTTAAAAGTTATATTAAGTCTTTACTTAAGTTCATTTTAATAAGAGAATCAACTAGGCACTCAACCAACATAATAACATAAGAGCTCATAGATTCATTAGGTGAGAATGTCCTTTAGACCTTTGAATCATCCACATGTGATTAAGCCTTTCACATCATAATCACAGTGTTTTCATGAGAATAGCCTTTCAATCAACACAATAACATAATCACAGTCCTAGACATTTCATACATAAACATGTGTAAGGGTAAGGGGAGAATGACCTATCAACAATTACCACAATTACACAATAGTCATAGGATCTTCACTTTATAAGTTAATCATAAGCAACACCTTGGTCACATCATAATTATATCCATACATGTGTGTGTGTGATTGTCCTTCCAATTACACAACAACAATCATATTATAATAGACACTTAATCCTCAAAGTATTCATAAACATGCATATAATATCAGAACCATGCATATACATTATATCTTGCATTCAAGGGTCATATTGGGTCAACACATCTAGCATTCAATATATGAAACATAGATATAGTCATAACTCAAGTACCACATTCATTCCATGCATAGGATCATATACTCATATTAGAGGTCATGTAGATGAAGTCTCTTTATAATAGGGCCATACACAATTCAGCATACATAATGGCTTCCTTCATGGAGCCTTAACACCCTTAGCTAATTCATTTTAGCTCTTTACCCTTAAGCCCTAGGAGTCATCCTCATACTACAAGCCTTACTCTCAAGCAATACCTCACTTGATTATCATATATACCTAATTCTTAAGGTAACCTAACCACATGCCTCATTATTGATCAATTATAGTCATATAGGAACATATAAAGTCAATTTAAGTGCTACACCACCATGATCCACCATATAAGTCATAATCAAGGCAATTCATGTCTTGAAGATTTACCCTTAAGAGATTCATGTCTAGGTGATATAATCTAAGGCAATTCATCAAGAAGTTCATCATTCTTAGAAGATTACATCTAAATCCACAATTTGCCTCTTTTCATGACCTAGCCCTAGGCCTCATCAATCAACTTAGAATCTTAGGTTAATCAACATACATGTATTATCATACTTATATCATGCAATTACAACATAATCAACTCACATCCAATCAATTGGACCAACTTGCAAAATCATCACATAATGTAAAGAAGAACCATAGCTAGGATTGAGGGTCTAATGAATTCTTGAAGGAGTTGAGTTAAAATCGTATAAAATCAATCATACATTCAGTCAAAAATATAATCCAACCTTTAAAAGGAATCCATGGAGTTGAGTTGAAACCCTAGCTAATTGAGTTTTCTAGAATTGACATAAAAGCTTTTGAAAGGGCTCCTTGGGTGACAGCTTCCCAAGGATGAAAACTCTCATACCTTAGGTGTAGAATCCTACCAAATTCGTGTTGAAAATCTCCTTCCTTCAATCTTTCCTTGTTCTCTTTCTTTGTTCTTCAATGGAGGTTCTAGAGAGAAGATTATTGGAGAGGAAGGTAGTTAGGTTTTGACTTGGGGTCTTGGGATATAATGAATTAATGACTTAGTTTAGGGTCTTATTAGCTTATGTAGGTGATTAATTTACTAACTAACCGACCTCCCTTAACCCCTAATTAATTACCTAATTAATTCCCAAACATCTAACTAAAACTAAAAATCTTAAAAACTAGCAGCACCTACGAACCGTAGTTGGAGCTACTGGACATCAATCACCTCTGTGGTTTGCACCTGAGGCTCAGCTTTGCAGGCCTGGTGCAGGCCTTGACCTACTCCCATGACCTACGCGGCGTGAATCAATCTACTATTTATAGATGGTCATCCGTAGGTCACCTATTTGATAGCTTTTTGTGAACTTAGGCAGCCTTGAGGTTTAGGCTTTAGGGTCCCCCTCAAGGACCCTTGGTTGGTCTTTGGGGAGTTGTACTTTGACGTCTAACCCCTAAACACCTCATACTAGGCTCGGGACATCAAATTACAACCTCAAAACCTCATGACAACTCAAAGACACACAAGTTAGGCTCTAGTTTCACCTATTCATTTCTGTTAGACTCTAGCTTTGTCTTACTAGTTTTCCGGGTTGTTATAAGTCTGATGATCAATTATATAAAAAGAGTTTAGTGATGACTAAAACAACCACTTAAAACTCTAGTTGAAACTAATACTATGTCTGAAAATTCTTTAACTGAGTTGAGTTATTGGGAATTCCCCTAGCTAACTCTAACAAATCTGAAACTAAAATAATTACTAAAATGAAGCATGTCTATTGTCCTCGGAATATGAGGACTCACCACTGAAGCTGCTGAATGTGGACCGAGAATCGATCTAAGCGTGATTTGGATGTTGAGTACCTAAACCTACATCATGAAAGGATGTAGCACAGAGTATGCATCAGTACTTGGAATGTACTGAGCATGAAGGATGTATGTCACGACCCAGGGTACCCCCTAGACGTAACACGACGTAGTCGACTCCGAAGGGGTCTAAAACAAGCCCTTTGCATCATAACAGAGGTAATACAATTTAATATACGGAACAATTTAAAAACTTTACAATCTAAGTAAAATTTCATAAAAACAACAAGCGGAAGTCTTTCTATACTCTTTGTCTCAAACCATCTAATACAACTTTAGAATAAACTCTTGGGACACAACCCATACAATAGTCTCAACATAAAGAAATGACATAAAGGTAAAGTGGATGTTGTCCTCGAAGCTATGAGGAGTCACCAAGATCTTCAACTCTTCTACATCCTTGAAACCTAGCCTCCAAAGCAACTCAAGCCTCCAACCCTACATTTGGTTAGAATGTAGGCAATATGCGTTAGTACAAAATGTACCAAGTATGAAACCTAGCACACCATCATAAGAGCATCTCAAATGGTTAGTCAACATAAGACATAAGCATATTAGAAAATAACATAGTCATACATGATCATCATAGTCATAGCATGGTCTCCAACATAAGCTTCATATAAACATAAGTCAATATAAGACATAGTTAATGAGAATAGGAGATAAGTCATAATCATATCAACATAATTGACTCTTAGTCATCATTACCATAATAGCACCATTCTCAAGTAACCTCAAAAGTATACAAGTGCAAAGCAAGAATAGCATCCCAAAAGACCACCCAAGCCAAGTATCCCTTTTTAGTCATCTTAATGTCTTTCTACCATAAGGGCACCATACTTCTAAGGAACCTCAAGACACACTTGTGCAATGCATGAAAGGCATCCCATACTACCTTCACACTAAGCATAGCCTTGAAATCACCTTAGTCATATTAACCCTCCTTTTGGTCTTACTATAAGCGTACTTCATATAGACAAAGGAACTACCATCTTAGTAAATCATGTCATGGAAGGCAACTATGGCAACAACCCAAGCTAAGTCATACTACATAAGAGAACCCTTCACAACTAGCCTCAAGTCAACTTGTTCCATGTTTCGATAGCATCCCATACTACTACCCACACTAAGTACTTCCTTAGACTACCATGAATATTCACTAGTTGGGGACTAGTCCCTCTAGTCTGTTTACCTCTTCAAGGCTACCAAGGAATAACCCCTTGATAGGCTAGACCATGCTATCATCTTACTAACATAACTAGGTTAAGCTACGCTAACTACCTTGGAAGACACACTAACATGCAAGTCCAAGCTACTCTAGGAAAGGTACAAGTGTCCTATCCTAGCTACCATGAAATAGTCCTAAACCAACTAAGTCATGCTATCCTCACAAGTGTAATAGATTACAAATGCAAGCTATCCATAGGGAAGTATGATTCTCAACCCTAAACTATCCTTAGGAGAGTATGAGTCCTCAATCCCAAGCAACCATGACTAACCTAATTGAAGCTATCCTTGAAATGCACCTTATAATGCAAGTCAAGCTACCCTTAGGAGAGTATGGATCCTCAATCCTAAGCTACCCTTAGGAAAGTATAATACCTCTATCCCAAAGCTACCATGAAATGGTCTTGGCCAAACCAAGTCAAGCTACCATGAATGCATCCTAACAATGCTAGTTCAAGCTACCCATAGGAGAGTATAAATCCTCCATCCTAGGCTACCATGACTACTACTAACTCATGCTACCATGACATGCATTCTACAATGCTATTTCAAGCTATCCCTTAGGACAGTATAGATCCTCCATCCCAAGCTATCAACCTTGGTCTTATTCTATTAAGCCAAGCTATACATGAATGAAACACAAGCCTCAACTTCAAGCTATGCTATCATGGTTTTGTCTTGCCAAGTCAAGCTACACATGAAGGGATCATATATCACAACTTCAAGCTATTCTAATCTAACATGCTTTGATTCATTTTAGGTTATTAATTCAACCTAGAATCCTTCTATGTGAGGGAACTTGATTCTCCTAGTACATTCATGTCTAAGTGTATAAGAGAAAGAAAATACACCACAAGATCACATCATATTGACTTCACCTCCAAAGCCCTAACAATTATGGCTACAAGCCCTACTTTCAATCTTAACTTCATTCTATCATGATCCATGCCTAAATTACAAGCTTTTTAATCACATTGTTCATTAAGAGGTGATTCTAGTCATACTTGATCATAAAGGTTCAATTCCAACTTTACAAGTCAAGATCATCCCTACTCAATCAAGTCTAATTCAATTTATACTTAGATGATCCTAACTATGATCAATTAGTATTCAAGACATTGAAATAGGAAGATCACTTTAGAACCTTCAATTTTTGCCTCTAATGGCATAAACCCACAGCGATCACATTCATCAACTTAGATTAGGGTTCATCATATAAATCACATAATTCATCATAATATCATAAAACAAAGCTAAATCAATCATAATTGGATGTTATCCACTAGATTGGAATCACACCCAAACCCTACCTACAATGCTAGCACAACCCTAGCTAGAATGGGGTTTTGATTTCAAAAGTGGGTCAAAATTACTACATTCTAAACATGATCATCATTCATTCATTTAGATCACACACACTTACTTCATATCATAATTATACATAGATCCTTCATATATATAAAGGTACAAATAAAGGTACAAGGAAGATATCCATCATTTCAATGCCACAATATATATAGTAAGTAAACACCTCCACCTTTCTAGTGGATCAATAGCTCAAGCACAATTCTACTTGAACAAGTAATTAGGTCATAACTTGCCTTTCAAGGCCATGAACCAACATCAACCCATAAATCCCAACTACTATAATAGAATAGGAAATTGACATGATTCAATCACTTAATTCAACATAAACATCAATAATTCAACAATCTAAATCCATCTAGGCATAATCCATCAACATTCATTCATGATCAACAAACCCACTTCATAAAGGCACAATTTAGGAATTCAGAGAATTCATGGGTTCATAGAGTATTTTCATCATAAATCATCAATTAAACACTAACACAGTAATAATTTATCATTATAAACCATTTGAAAATTTTTGATGAAAGAACCTATGAGATTGAATAAAACCCTAGATTTTTCATACTTTGAAATCACCTTTGAATTGGCTCCTTCAATGAAAAGTTAGACAAGGATCAATACTACCATACCTTATTGAGAAGAAATCCATGAAATCCCCTTGAAAAACTTGGATATTTGACCTTGGAAACTTGAAAACTTCACCTCCAATGGCGGTTTCTAGAGACAGAACTTTTGGAGGGGAGGGGAGGTTTTGATTTGGGGTTTGAAATAATGAGGTCTAAATGTATTTTAATACTTTTAAAATATATTAATAAACATAAAATAGCCATCCATACACTTAAAATAATTAATTAGACAATTACCAATTAGACCTTACCTTGGCCGAGTTCTTGACAGCAAAGCAGGCAGTGACTCACGCCCTAGACCCACGGACCGTGAGTCCACTAACAGACCGTGCTTTTAATCCGTGGTCTGGGGAAGCACCTTGCAATATGGACCCTTGACCTATGGAGGCCATCCATGGGGCCTGGATGGACCTACGGGGCTTGGACCCCTTCCGTAGGTCACTAAATTTTGGCAACAAAACTCATTTTGGGGCAGCCTTGGGGTTAGGCTAAGGGTCCTCCTCAAGGAGCCCTGGGGTGGTCCTTGGGGAGTCGTACCTTGATGTTTAACCCCTAAACCCCTCAACCAAAGCTCGGGACAACATCAAACCACCTCAAACCTCATGACAAACTCACACACTCACTAGTTAGGCTCTAGGTTCACTTATTCGTTTTACGGGTCGTTACAGTTTTGAGGCACTTGATTTGTTGTATCTATTTGAATCACACTTAGTTGTGTAAGTACTAAGAAAACCATGTTCTACTTTCGAGTCCATATGTCCAATTGACTCTATTTTCATACCATTCTGAAGGTGTCACTGTGCCTCTCCATGCCACAACAATATCTCTCCTCCCAATTCGTCGCGATTCTTCATCATCACTAACTGCCACAAAACCAATCCAATTTGAATCTTTGCTCCATGTGTATGTCAATTTTGATCTTTCATGACATTGGGGCATATCTATTTGTGACATAGCATAGATGTACTTGGTAACTTTGTAGTTACTCTTGTTAAGTCCTGACTTATCAAACAATTTATGACAATTGTACATGAAAATTCCACAATACTCAGAGAATGAGTCAATATCTAATGCATCATAAGTTGCTTGAGCAAATTCACCATATTTTGCAATTTCTCGACGAAGCAAAGGGTGGAGTGGATCAAGAAGTCATTCCCATTCATGAACACCCTGAATGTCACACCATCTATCGGATATGTCCTCCTTAGGTGGCATGGTAGGTGTGTTGGCCTTGTCTTCATGAATACTGTTCCTATTAGAATGAGTACGTGGAGGTGTTAGAGAAATAGTTTGTTACATAGAGTCCTATTAGCAAATAAAGTCAAGTTATTTCAGCTTTGTCCTAGTGTTTAAGGGAGTATTTTATCATGGATTTACTTCCTACTTTTTAGGAGTTAGTGGTTCTAGTTTTTAGCTTCAAACGTTATGTATTTGTCATATAAAATCTGCAGTTGCAGAGAACTAAACCAGCAGCAAAGTAGTTCCCTTTCTTCTCAACATGTCGACTAGTTTTCTCTATTTTTGTTTACTACACGTTTCATTATCTTGCTTTTGTTTATAGTGGTAGCACAGCGAGCGTGAGGTTCTGCGGTAATACGAAAGAAGCAACAATTCTAGAGTGAAAATAAAATAACAGCAACTAAACCTTTTTTTCTTCTTTTCGTTTAACTCATGGCATCAGACAGTACTTTCGTACAAGTAGCGATTCCTCACTTTGATGGTCACTATGACCATTGGAGCATACTAATGGAGAATTTATTACGGTCAAAGGAGTATTGGCCAATTGTCGAGGAAGGGATCAACACTCCGGCGGAAGGCAAAATTTTGATGAATGATCAAAAGGCAGAATTGGAAGTAAAAAGGCTGAAAGATCTGAAAGCAAAGAACTATCTCTTTTTGATCGTCCATCCTAGAAACTATTATTTGCAAAGAAACTTCTAAGGATATTAGGGATTCTATGAAGAAAAAAATATTAAGGCACTGCCAGAGTGAAGCGTGCACAACTTCAAGCCTTGAGAAGGGATTTCGAGACCTTACGAATGAAGGAAGGAGAGTCTGTAATCAGTTATTTTGCTAGAACAATAGAGATCAGCAACAAAATGTGATCCCATGGCGAAAAGATGACTGATGTCATAATTGTTGAGAAGATACTACGCACTTTGACACCGAAGTATGATTACATTGTTTGCTCCATTAAAGAGTCAAAAGATATAGATGAGCTGTCGCTTGACGAATTGCAAAGTTCTTTACTGGTGCATGAACAGAAGATGAACCGCAATTCAACTTCTGAAGAACAGGCCCTGAAACCTTCTACTTTTATTTCTTCCAATTGTAGAAGAAGAGGTAGAGGTAGAGGTAGAGGAAGAGGTAAAGGTAGAGGTAGAGGAAGAGGAAGAGGAGACCTTGGAAATAGAGATAGAGGTAGAAACTTTTGGGTCAATGATGACTACGGCAAAGGCTGAGGAAATTTTTTTGACAAATCAAAGGTAGAATGCTATCGATGTCAAAAATTTGGTCATTATCAATCAGAATGTTATACTAGGCTGCCTAATGAGAAGGATGAGAAGTCAAATTTTGTTGAAAGCAAGGAAACAAAGACTTTGTTGAAAGCAATACAAGCACAAAAAGAACTCGTGCAAGATGTTTGGTATCTGGACACATGCTGCTCTAATCACATGAGTGGAAGTAAGTCTTGTTTTTCTAATTTAAATGAAGGCTTTCGTTCTAAAGTGAGTTTTGGTGATTTCTCTAGCGTAGATGCAATGGGGAGAGGTGATGTTAAAATTAAAGCAAAGAATGGTTTTGAAGAAATAATATCTAATGTGCTATATATTCCTACTTTAAAAAGTAACTTATTGAGTGTTGGACAATTGCAATAAAAAGGATATTGTATTCTCATTGGAAAAGGTGTTTGTGAGATTTATAGTCCTACTAGAGGAGCTATTGCCACTGTGAAAATGAATTCAAAAAGATTATTTCCCTTGAATATTGAGAGTATTCATTCTTGTTTAAAAACAGAAGTAAAAGATTCTTCAGGGTTGTGTCATTTTAGATAGGGTCACTTGGGTTTTAGTGGATTAAAAACTCTCCAACAAAAAAATATGGTGATAGGCCTTCCTGAAATTCTCATCCCTTCCCGAGTTTGTGAAGAATGTGTTGTTGGCAAACAACATCGTTCTCAATTTCTAAAAGGGAAGTTGTGGAGGGCGAAGGATCTTTTGGAGCTGGTGCCTTCTGATATATGTGGCCCAATTAAACCAATTTCTAATAGAGGTAAAAGGTATTTCATTACCTTTACAAATGATTACTCTCGGAAAACTTTGGTGTATTTTTTTCAGGAAAAATCAAAAGCTTTTGGAGTGTTTAAAACATTCAAAGCTCATGTAGAAAATGAAACTGGAAAGGCCATAAAGACTCTTTGAACTAATCGTGGTGGCGAGTATTGCTCAAAAGTCTTTAAAGATTTTTGTGAATCTAATGGAATTCGAAGATAGATCACTACTGCTTATACACCACAACAAAATGGTGTATCGGAGAGAAAGAATAGAACCATTCTTAATATGGTGTGGAGTTTGCTAGCAAGAGGAAGAATGGAAAAGACTTTCTGGCCGGAAATAATAAATTGGAGCATTCATGTATTGAATAGAAGCCCAACATTTGTTGTTCAAAACATGACTCCAGAAGAGGCTTGGAGTGGAAGAAAACCAACTGTCAATCACTTTCGGATTTTTGGCTACATTGCTGTCACGACCCAACCCACCGGGTCATGCGGGCACCTACTCTAACACCTAAGTAGGAGAACCCTCATATCCAAATAGTTAAAAACCTACGAAAAATCAAGAAAACTGGCAAACGAAGTACTTTCATAAATTATTTTTATAAAAACAAAAGTTTAAAACGACTCAAGATTAAGACTTGCAAAGTAATGAACACCCCAAGGATCTAGTCTAAACAGGTACAAGAGCTACTAAGAGTACAACTGGACATGATAATAAATGACACGGCTTCCACCATGCGGAAGGAAAAATAGAAGATGCTGGAGATTCTTCGTCTTCACCTAATACAACATCACCGACCTGCATCCAGACTATGCCAAAAAGTCATAGCAAGAGTAGTATCAGTACAAACACACATACTGTAGGCATCATCGGTCAACTCGACGCCCACTGCATAATACAAGAAACCAACTAGTGAAAACATGTCATAACACCCATCGTTCTCTGCCTTTACCCCTTTTTCCAGACACCTCAGAATTACACTAGTACCCTTGCTACTAACTTCCGTCTCAGTCCAACTACTTACTAGTTTCTTGATTATAGCTTAAACATTCTAACTCATGGAAGAGTCCATAATTTCCACTACCAGCCGTCCGACTACCGCTCTCGACATATCCTTGCTTCTTCACAAGTCACACCTCAGTATTACATTAGTACCGTTGCTACTAACTTCCGTCTCAATCCACCTACTTACTAGTTTCTTGATCATAGCTTAAACATTCTAACTCACGGAAGAGTCCACAATTTCCACTACCAGCCGTCTACCTAATCAATAGCAACTCTTGGACCCTTGGTCCCCACTTACCTCTTCACATCCCGATTTGGGCTCTACTCTTCCGAAATTATTCAACAACGAGAAACATACCCGGTTTACTCAACATAACGAAGTAATCATATATAGGTTACCATAACAAGCATCAATTCAGGAACAATGTATCATTTCACAATCCTAACAATGTACACATATCACAAGTCAATGGTCCTCTCACGGAACCCAAACTCAAACTGTTAGTGTACCGATACGTGGTACCCAATCCAATATTTATGCCAAAACATGGAAACTGATCCCATATTTATGCCGAAACATGGCAACCGATCCAAATTAGTGTGTTGGAACGCAACACCCGATCCATTCAACAAACCATAATCATAAGTATATTCTCAAAACATACAATCAAGTCATGATTCATGGCAATCATCATTCATCTATCCTCATAATCAATTTGTGTGATCAATAATGCAACATTCGCATACATACATGCATCATAATGAAGCAATAACAAACATATATCACACAACATGAAATCACAACCAACATCTAACCCTAACCCTAGGGCGAGGTTTTTCCCATTTACATGATACACATCCTACCCAATTGCTAGAATCACAACATAATCATCCCTTAATTTGGTGCACGAAGGCTTATGCATGAATTCTACTAGCAATGTATATTATACTACGCAGCGAGCACAAATTTATAACTACTCATTTAACAAAACCTAGCCTACCTGGGCGCCAAGCATTCGCAGAGGATTATAGATAAATTTTTGGTTTCCAGACGACGAAATGGTGATCTTGACTACAAATCCGTAATCCATTGATCTTCTCACGCTAGAAATCTCTTTCTCCTTCTTTCCCAAGCTTAGGGCAGCTTTTGGAGGGTTTCTAGAGTGATTTACGTCTAAATTAGGTGTTTTAGGAAGAGGGAGAAAATAGGATTTTGCATTATTTACATTTTGCCTCACCTATCCCGCCCTGGCGTCAGCTTACCCCGTTGTGGCGCCGTGGTGCCGCCGCCCTAGCGACATCTGGCCCACCTTGGCAGGACAGTGGCCTAATTTCCCAAAGTTTTTGTTTTTCCTAATTAACGACGGTTCAGATTGTTACAATTACCTATACACATGTTTCAAACAAGAAGAGAAAGAAACTTGATGACAAAAGCGAAAAGTGTATCTTTCTCGGTGTTAGTGAAGCATCTAAGGCATATAAATTATTTAATCCACGAATGAAGAAAATCGTAATTAGTAGAGATTAAGGCTAGGCACCGGACCGGGTTGTACCGGTATCGGTCTGGTACCATTCTGGTTTGGTAATCTACGGAACGGAATGGGACACCATGAATCGGAACTCGAGATGGAACAAAATCACAATTTTATCCAGGTAATTCCGGTCTGGTTGATCCCAACATATTCTAGTTCCATTTCGATCCGGTCTAGTTCCAGTCTGGTAATACGGTTAATTACTTTTTATTAATTAATTTATATTTTATAATTTATAAATAGGTTGATAGGCATATTTTTTTTTAAAAATAGGTTGAAAAGCCTTACTCGCCCCACTGCCCCAGGCGGCAACCTTTTCTGAAAAGTTGCGCCTGCCCCCTTTCACAGTCCCCACTACCCCAAGTCCATTTTACAAATTCAATTTTCCAAGACTCCATTACTCCGTCTCCAAGTCCAACGACTCCATGTCCAACGACTCCAAATTCCATTACTCCAACGTCTCCATTCTCCAACGATAATATTTTCCAACAATCCAATGATAAGAAACTAAGAATTTTGTTCCTTAAATCCCATATTCCCCTTTTATTTATAAAAACTATATATACTCCCTCTCTTTATATTTTTAATTATAGATTTACAGTAACAATTAACAAATATTAATTTCTCTCAATTCTCAATCTTTCTCAAAGTTTCAAGTTTCAAATTTCAATCATATTATTTTGTAATTGTGAAGATTTGAATAATCATTTGGTGAATTTTGGAGGAGGAATCTTCTTCAAACTTCAAGTGTCGACATCAATTTTTAAATTTTCGGTTATAATCGTTTGTTCTTTACACAAACGTTTGGTAACTTCATTCCACTCGCTAATCTTATATTTATTTTTTGTATTTATTATTTTTAAGTTGTTCTTATTATATTTTATTTGTTCTTGTTAAATTTCGTATTTTATAATTTATAATTTAATTTCATGGAGTCTTCTAAAAAAAGTGGTAAAAGTAAAATAGGTGTTGAAGAAAGAGTAAAAAATATGTTTGTAAAAAATAATAAAGGTTCTAGTTCTTCTAACTCTAAAGTTCCTCTTGTTAGAATAAATACGGATAAATTTACGCATGTGAATGAAACTAGTTTTTCTTGTCCTGGTCCTATAGAAATTAATTCGGATACTCCTATAATTCCCCATGAGCTTTATGAAAGACATTATGGTAATTATCAAGAAAATGAAGAAGTAGAAATTGCTGAAGAAGTAGATTTAGATGATACACCGACTAGTCCCGACCTCAATAGTACTGAAGTTCCACCTCAGGAGGACAATCTTCTGGTTGGAACTAGTCGTCCTCCTATTATTCCAACTATGGGTAAGACCAAGGTAGAGCATACTAAAAATCACATGTGTGGAAATTTTGTTATTTGAATGATGAAAAAACTATTAGTATATGTAATATCTGTAAGAAAAAAAACAATTTAAATATACATCTGGTGGGAGTGAAGATTTAACGGGAGGATTAAAAAACAAATTGATTCTAAAACTTAGTAAAGAGTGGTTTGCATATTTATTTGCTCTTGGGGTTAATGAAGATTCTAGCGTTGGATCATCGGTTAGAGGGTCAAATATGGTTCAAGGTGAATTAAATACTTCGAACCCAAGTCGTCCTCTTACACATCGAACCTATAATAAGGATCGTGATCATGAAAATTTTGCTAAAATGGTTGTTGTTTGTGGTTTACCTTTTAGTTTTGGAGAACATCCGAGTTTTATTGCATATATTCGTGATACATATAATCCTAGTTTTACTGGTTTATCAAGAGGCATGGTAAAAAGAGATATTTTTTAATTTCAAGAAAAACATTGTCAACATTTGCGTGCCTATTTTGAAATAATGGATTGTAAAGTTGTTGTTACCACTGATATAGGTCGTAGTCCTAATGGTTTTGATTATTTAACTGTTACTGCGCATTGGATTGATTATAATTGGAATTAATAAAAAAAAAATTATCGGTTATAAAATTTGTCAACAAAAAAAAACTGGGATGTATATTGCTACTACTGTGTTGAATATTTCAGATTTTTTTGGTCTTTGTGATGAAGTCATTAGTATTACTTTAGATAATGTTTCTGCTAATTTAAATGCTATTAATATGCTAGAACCTAGACTTTTTCCTATTAGTAAATATGCTTTTCATGTTAGATGTGTTGCGCATATATTAAATTTGGTTGTTAGTGATGGTGTGAAATTATTTGAAAATAGTTGTGAGAAAATTGATAATGCTTGTTTTTTAAAAATTTTAATATGCATAGTAGTAGTAGAACTAATCGATTTAAAGAGCTTTGTAATGCATGTCAACTGCCATTTAGAAAAGTTCCAAAGCATGTAAAAACTAGATGGAATTCTTTTTTATGGTATGCTTGAAGTTGCTTATGCATATAGAGAACCTATTACTATGTAATTTAATTCTCATAATGCTTATTCTGATTCAAAACTTAATGATAGTGATTGGGAAGAAGTAAATGAACTTAGAATATTTTTGAAATCATTTTATGATGCTACTAAAATTTTCTGAAATGTATTATACTACTATTTTTGAAATTTTAATACATGTATGTGAAATTTCATCTCTCTTTGCTGAATATAATACAAATGAATTATTTGCAAATGCTATTGAAGCTATGATTTCAAAATTTAAGTAATATTTTTTTCCTATCCCTCAAATTTATTTAACTGCAATTCTTTTCAACCCTGAATATAAAGAATATGACGCCAAAGCTTTAGTTGAATGCATTTATCAAAATTTAGATATTCAACCAGATGAAGAACCTGATTTGGTAACATGTCAAAATAGAGTAAAATTACTTGCTAAAGAAATGTATGATAAATATTGTTCCTTAGACAATGTTGAAAATCCTCATATGTCTATGCCTCAAGTAGGTGCCCATGGTAGAATGAAACATAAACTTAGTCTTGTTTCTTCTAATAAATGTGAATTTGTTAAATATCTTGAACAGGGTTCAGATAATATTACAAACGAGGAAGGTATACCACAACTCCTGAACTGGTGGAGGGCTCGTGGAACTTAATTTCCAAAACTTAGTAGGATGGTGAAGGATGTGCTTGCAATTCAAGGATCATCAGTAGCTTCGAAGGCAGATTTTAGCGCGGCAAGATTTCAAATTGGAGACCACAGATATTCGTTAGCAGAAGACAGTTTGGAGTTATCGGTGTTGTTTAGAGATTGGATAAATGCGGAGCAGAGAAATCTAGGACTTCCAAAGTTAAGTAGTCAATATGAACTTTTCATAGATTCAGCCATTGGATATGGTAGTGACAACGGCATGGAACTTCATGATCGTCAACGAGCTTTACCAAGACCAGTAGTTGATAACGGTCAATCTATAGCTGAGTTAGAGAAAGGCTTTGTAGGACGATACCACTATTAGTATTACATTCGAGGCGTAGTTGAAACAGAACCCTTCCTAGAAGGTGGCTGCATAAATTAGGCACTCTACTAATAGTTGTAAATTGTAATACAAATTTGAATAAATTGGATTGATATTTTTTAAAATTTGTGTCATTGTATATACTTTTATTTTTATTTAATTATTTAAAATTACAAACTTAAGTTATTTAAAATACAAGTTATAAGTATAACTTATAACATATTAATAAGTAATAACTTATAAACTTCAAAAGATTCAAATTCAAATCTTGAAAACTTAAGCTCAAATTATTTTTGTTTAAAAAACTTTATTAAAGCTAACTTACAAACTTAATAAGTAAAAGTTAAAAATATCTCTTTAAAATAAACTTTAGTAAAATTACATTATGAATTTCAAAACTATTAAATTTAAACTTAGAAGAATAAAAAAGCATTCATATTTTCGTGATTCAAAATAACTAAAAAAAATTATTAATTTTTGAAATATGTGTCGTTCTGTCCTGGTCCGTTCCGATTCCATTCCGATACCATCCTAGTATATAGTGGGAAGAGACGGAACCGAATATTCATCCCGATAATTCCGGTCTGGTTCATTCCGATACTTGTCAACAAACCGGTCAACCCGTCCCATTCCAGTCCGGTACCGGTTCATTTCGGTCCAGTGGTTCCGATCCGGTCTGGTGCGCAGTCTTAGTAGAGAAGTCATTTTTTATGAAGAAAGCACTTTGGGACTGGAGTATGCAGCAATCTACTCCATTTTTATTTGATATTGGAGTCAAAAAATCAGTTGCAATGCCCAAAACTGCGGAGAACTCAACTCCTGCAGCGGCAGAAAATCCATCAGCTCCTGCTGAAATTTCACCAACTACTGAATCTTTACCAGCAGCTTAGTCTCTTCGTCGTGTTCGTAGAAAGCCCGCGTGGATGGGAGACTATAAGATAATAGGAATTAATGTAAATGATGATGCAATTACTCATTTTGCATCGTTTGCAGATTGTGACCCAACAACCTTTGAGAGTGCTGTTAGAGAAGAAAAATGGAGAAAAACTACGGATGCTGAAATTGAAGCTATTGAAAGGAATGATACTTGGGAGCTTGTTGATCTTCCTGAGAAGCAAAAAACCATTGGTGTCAAATGGGTCTATAAGATGAAGCTGAAAGAAAATGGTGAAATTGATAAGTATAAGGCGTGATTGGTGGCTAAGGGATACAAGCAGGAGTATGGTGTTGATTACACTGAAGTTTTTGCTCTAGTTGCAAGGCATGACACTATCAAAATGTTAATTGCCTTGGCGGCACAAAATGCGTGGTCTATCTTCTAGTTGGATGTCAAATCAGCTTTCCTACATGGATATTTGGAGGAAGAGGTATTTATCGAACAACCCCCTAGTTATGTTAAGATTGATAATGATCATAAGGTTTATCGATTGAAGAAAGCTCTTTAGCCGTATTGAGGCTTATTTTCAAAAAATGGGTTTTCAAAAGTGTCCATACGAGCATACACTTTTTGTGAAAATTGGGGAGAATGGGAAAATGCTCATTGGATACTTGTATGTTGATGATCTTATATTCACGGGGAATAGTAGCGTCATGTTTGATGAATTCAAGAAGTGTATGATGAATGAATTCGAGATGTTTGATCTTGGTAAGATGCATTATTTTCTTGGTTTAGAAGTGGTGCAATCTGATGAAGGGATATTTTTTTCTCAAAAGAAGTATGTGCGAGAAATTTTAAATAGGTTTGAGATGCAGAATTGCAATCCAGCCAACATTCCAGTTGAGTTTGGTTTGAAACTTAACAAAGCTCGGAGCGGAAAGAAGGTGGATAGCACGTTTTACAAGAAAATTATTGATAGTTTAATGTATCTAACTGCTACAAGACTAGACCTCATGTATGTTGTTAGTCTTGTAAGTAGATATATGGAGTGCCCGACTGAAATACATCTACTAGCTGCGAAGAGAATTCTGCATTACCTACAAGGAACCAAGGATTTTTGAATTTTCTACATGAAAGGAGAAAAGACAGATTTGGTTGGCTTCACTGATAGTGATTATGAGGAGATCAAGATGATAGAAAGAGTACTTCGGGTTATGTGTTTATGCTAGGTGCAAGGGTTGTGTCGTGGTCCTCTAAAAAACAAACAATTGTCACATTATCAAGTACAGAAGCTGAATTGGTTGTTGCTACAACAACTTATGCTTGTCAAGCTATTTGGATTAGGAGAATCATTGAAGAGCTGCAGTTCAAGACGAGAAGAGCCACTATAATATTTTGCGACAACAATTCAGCCATCAAGTTGTCAAAGAATCCTGTGAACCATGGAAGAAGCAAACACATTGATGTGAAGTATTATTTCCTGCGATATCTCAATAATGAAGGAATAATAGAGTTGCAGTACTGCCAAAGTGAAGATCAGTTGTTCGACATTTTTACCAAACCTCTCAGATTTCTCCCTTTTCAAAATCTGAGGAGGTCAATGGGTATCGGCACTATGGAAGATTTCAAGAAGCTGAAGTTAAATTGAAGCTTACATGCTTTCAGTTTAAGGGAGGGTGTTAGAGAAATAGTCCGTTACATAGAGTCCTATTAGCAAATAAAGTCAAGTTATTTCAGTTTTGTCCTAGTCTTTAGGGGAGTTGTTTATCATGGATTTACTTCCTACTTTTTAGGAGTTAGTGGTTCCAGTTTTTAGCTTCAAAGGTTATGTATTTTTCATATAAAATCTGCAGTTGCAGAGCACTAAATAAGCAGCAAAGTAGTTCCTTTTCTTCTCAACGTGTCGACTAGTTTTCTCTATTTTTGTTTACTGCACATTTCATTATCTTGCTTTTGTTTACAGGAGGAGGATCACTCTTTTGGTATGGTTTTTGAATGTTTAAAAGGTTTGACAATTTTTCACCAAGCCTATTTGATTTCTTTGAGGTTTTAACAACTTGGTAAGCATAGACCATGGGAATCCTATTTTTGTTTAGGTCAAGGTTGTGATGGTGGAGATGTGTGACAAGGGGGAGGTGAATTGCTTTCATGGTGGCTTGAAAAATTTTGGAGAAGTTGCAAATGAGAATTTGAGTTGGAATTTGAACTTTACTAGAGTATAATAATTAAATGATGTGGGGTGGTTTGAAATTGTCAAAGTAAGAAAAAGAGGATTTCAATATTCAAAAAGCAAGCAACCATTTTGACTATATTATTTAATTAAAAATGGTCCAACATAAATATCACGCGTTAGGCAAGAAAAAGGAGTCTTCAGCAGGAATTGGTTCAGTACATAATATTTTAAATGACCATATATATGGTATTTATTAGTGTAGTATACTCTCTCTGTCCCTAATTACTTGTCCACTTTTCCTTTTTTTAGTTGTCTCTAATTATTTATCTATTTTGTCAAATCAAGCAAGGACAAAAAAATTCTATATTATAATTTATTACTTTGAAAAATGTAGAACTTTTTGAAAATCTTAAGGTTTTAATTCATCCACTTCATAATTAATAGAGGTAAAATGGTAAGCTCATCATATCCGTTATTGTTTTCTTAATAGGTGTGTCAATTCAAAAGTGGACAAGTAATTAGGGACAGAGGGAGTGTAAAATACCGAGTGCAGCTAAGTTTTTATGTAATATTATAACTCACTCATTTATTTTTATACTTGCATTTGTACTTCCTTTTCTTACATTATTAGGTAGATCAAAATTTTGCTTTTATGACTATATATTACACATTGACTTTTTTTTTTCTATGTGCATATTTTTTAATTTTATACTGTAACATTCTTCCGTAAACTCAACCCAATTGTTTAAAAATAATAACGCGGGAACACCCTTATGAACTGTAAGTCACCATACCAAAATACTAATATAAATCCAAATGGGGATGCAATCCCGAAAACTAAACATTCTAAATCAAAAGTCTGTGTCTGAACAAATGGACAAGAAAATATAGAGAAATCTCTAGAAGCTTGAAAGATGAAGCTCACCGTTGGATTCGATTCAGATATCCCTCAACTAAGGTATCGGCCCTAAAAGATTCGTTGCACTCAATAAGAAAAGAAGCAAGTGCAATATCAGTACAAAAACAATTGTGTACTAGTAGGATCAGGCAACCAATCAAACATACACATATAAATAATTCATAACTAAATAGAATCACAAGGAAATATGCCATCTAGCAACAAACATCACAAGGAAATATACAATCTAGCAACAAACATTAGTCACATGACATGAAACCACAAAAGGAATAAACCAATGCATGACATGTCGCACACAATCATAATGCAAGTATCGATCCTCTCATGGAACCTCAAACCAAACTACAGTATCATACCAGGTGTGGTATCCGAGCCAACCAACAATATTTTGTATAAGCATGGTACCTGAGCTAACCGACAAGCACAACAAGCATGCATAAACACATTACACCACAAAATGCATCAACCCACAACACAATGAACAAGACTACTTGAACCCATAAGTTACAATTATAAGTTCATTCCTTATGCTTCATATCACACATTGCAAAACATGACTCTTCAAGTAATAAACATGTAAATATACTTATTCTGGGAGCATATTGTTGGGTTTTAAAGGTGTGAACAGGAAATGAAAGATTGTGACTCTCCTGAAGGGTTGTGACTTTGTCGAAAGGTTGTGACCTTTATGAAAGGTTGTGCCCTTTCCAAAGGGATGTGACCGTTTGAAAGGTTGTGCCTTTCCCAAAGGGTTGTATCCTTTCTGAAAGGTTGTCTTTTTTCCAAAGAGTTGTGACCTTGACCCTTTGTTGACTATAAATAGAGAGGCTTTCTCTCATTTTTCTGCATTGAATTCTTCCCTTCTTTTTACATACATTTCTTACAAAACAAAATTGATCGATCGTGTCACTGTGTGTGTGATTCGTTGCTGTCATTTTGAGTTCGTTGAAATTATTGAAGTTTGAGGTACTGCTATTTCTTTAATGGTTAATCTATTTTATCTTGGAAGGAATTAATCTACGACCTCGGGTACTTGAGGGGATTAAATTTCTTAAGGACACACAGTGCGCTCTGTGGACTCGGATAGTTCTTTTGTTTTTCTTTTCATCTTTTATTATTCTGGTTTGCTAATCTGAATACAGGAGATAACAAGCTTAAGAAATTTAATATTGATGATATTTTATGTGGTAAGGAAATTACTTTTATTTTCTGTGTTCTTTTTGTTGGAAAGAAAAAGAAGAAAAAAAGAATTATTTTATCATATGGTAAAAGAGATTTGGGATGAATTAGTACTACTTTAATATGTTTGAGTATATTTTCTGTAGTAAGTTTTCCTTGGATGGGTACGATTATTTTTATTTTCTTTCCAAGTGCATTGAAGCATTGCACCCCTTCAGTTTTCTTTTCAATAAGAAAAGTTATTTTGTACATAAAGGCTAAGATATGCACTTTAATTTGTTTTTC
>JAJOOR010003343.1:0-46294 GCA_036250505.1 Solanum acaule
TCATACTCGGGAGAGTTACCATCTTAACCATATCCACTCGGTGCTTAGCCTTAGTTCCCATAGAGTAATTTCATTCACATGTATGTGCTAGAGAGGGCACCATCATTAGGTCTACCGACCCATAGCACATCTACCTAGAAGGGCACCACAAGGATCTACCAATCAAGGTTCATTAAGGATAGCTCATTAAATCCCCATGGAAGGGTGCCTTAGGCCTACCGATTCTTCATTAAAGGGTTCCTTAAGCCTACCGGTCCAAGGTTCATCATTTCACACATGAGAAGGGCTACCACCATTAGGTCTACCGATTTCAAGGTTTTACATTCACATAGGGTTCTAGACTTCATCATGAAGGGGCACCAACTTTAGGTCTACCGGTTCAAGTCATAGTCTAAAATGCCTCATTAGTCATTCATAGAAAGGGCACCATGCTTAGGTCTCACCGATTCTAGACATTCATTCATTTATGAAGAGGCACCAACTCAAGGTCTACCAATTCAATACAGTAAGACATCAAGTCAAGATACATTCATTACTCAAGAGAAGGATGCCTAAGCCTACCAAGTCAAGAGATCACATTCCATAGCTTTCATGTATCAAGAAGAGGCACCTAAGTCTACCAATTCAAGACATACATCACATTATAAAGATCCTTCACATTCCATCATCATCACATATGAACAATAATAGAGGACACACTTTCAATCACAATACAAAAACACTTTATACAAGATCACCTTGGGATCACATGAACACCTTTATATTCACAACATGATTGCCTTTACTTCATTTGATTCTCATTCAAGTCCTTCACATCCCATTCACATATAGGATATCATGTCAACACCTCCATTCCTCATATAATGCCTCCAAGGCCATAAACACAATACATTCAATAAGTAAACACCTCCACCATAAGTGGATTACACATCAATTTATCACAATTCTATATCAATTCTACATTAACAATGAAGTTAGGTCGACTTACCCTTTTTCCAAAGCCACAAGCACCATTCCTCAACTCTCCAACAATTCACAATAGATAAGCATAGATAATAATAGAAAATCAACTATTCAACTTAATCTAAGCATAATTCCATCATCATTCAATCATAAACAATAAACCCACTTCATAAGCCAACTTTAGGAAACTTGCAAAGACATGGGTTCATGGAATTTTCTTTCTTAAAACCATCAATAAACACCATTAATAACATAAATCATCATTAAAAATCATTTAAAGCAAGAACCCATGCTTAGAATCGAAATTAGGATTTTTGTGTTTTTAGAAGAACTTTGAATCATTTGGATTGAACTCCTTGAAAGGAAGAATAATCAAGGATAAAGGATCCCCATACTTTTGTTAAGATTCCCCACGAAATTTGATGAAGAAACCCCCTTCAATCCAAGCCCTAGCTCCAAGTTCTTGACCTTCTTCAATGGAGGATTGTAGAGAGAGAAATATTTGAGAGGAGATGGGTTACCTTTTTTTTTTCTAAATGGAGCGACTTAAATGGAAGGATTTTGGTCAAAAAGGGTTTTATAATTGCTAGGAAAGGCAAATAATAATAGGGACTCAACTTAGGAAAAGAATTAAGGACTCACAAAGTTGAACTTGAAAGTTTTCACTAAACCCGTCTAAGCTCGTCCTTTTTGATAGTGCTTCACTATTTTGGGTATAACTTTTTACTCCGAGATCGGAAAAGGGAAAACTCGGTGGCGTTGGAAAGAGGACTCAGATACCTTTAATTGGATATGTAAAGTCCCACCTAATTCGTTTTGAGCTAAAAGATATGACCATTTAAAGTTGACCCTCACTCCTAACTTAAAACTATAACCGTTTTTAGGGGACTGTTTTGAGGGTCTCGGTTCTAAATGATTTCATGACATAGCTTAAGGTCTTGCTAGCTTATAAAGGTGATTAATCAACTAGCTAATCACCCCTTAAGCCCTTTAACAACACTCCAAACTTCAACGACAAAACCCTTACAACTCACTAGTTCAAAAGACTAGTTTCCGGACGTCACGGTCATTTCTTGACGTTTGACCTCAAATCTCTTTAAACTAAACTTCAAAAGCCATTTATCATCATTTCATCAAGTTCTCAACTCCAACCTCACATGTGAGGCTCTGGCTTCACTAGTTCGTTTTTAGGGTCGTTACATTCAGTCCATCTTTGTTTGATAACAAGTGAACCATTATGATTACTTACTCTTACACGATCAATCAAGCATGAAACTGATCAAACCACAAAGTGGGCAAAGGAGGAAAAATAGCAAGTAGTTAGCCAGAGGCAACTATTCCAGTAAAGTTGCTTCGAACAATTGAGATAAATAAATAAAGAAAAAGATTAAAACATTTGTTGCATTAGAGTCTAAAAAGCTCACATACAGGCCAAAATTACCAACTTTGCAACAAACATTGATGCAACAGGTGTTTTACCAACTTTGCAACAAACATTTGTTGCATTAATGCTTGTTGAAAAGTTTGTAATATTTGGCTTGCATTCAGGCTCTGATGCAACAATTGTTTAACTCTCTTTTCTTTACTGAATTTATATTAGTTGTCTGTAGCAGCTTAACCGAGGTAGTTTCTTCTAGGTAAGTCCTAGCTCTTTTTATTACTTTGCCTAGTTGGCCCAGATTCATCCACCTCGGTGACTTACTTTTACCTTTCTGTCTTGTTGGCGATAAAAATAGGTTAGCTCATATTTGTATGAAGATAACAACACAAAATTTGTACGAACCAAAATCAAGTTTATATTTGAAAGGACTTTCTTTATTTTTAGTAAGTGAATAATAAATAAATAAATAAATGCGTAACTCTTAACCAAGTAAATTTTTGGCAAGTGTCATATGTTCTTCATGTACCAAATAATCAAGTTATCTTTAATTTCTTTTACTTTTATGATCCTATTTTCGCCTCATAATAAGGGACTTACTATAAGAATGTCATTTCCTACTAATGATGGTCATTTCCATTTTGAGATTAAATCTTTTTAGTCTAATTATATATTTGTTAAACTTTATTTTCGGAAGTCCAACTTTTTTTAGGGATGCCTGAATTGCTTGTTAGGATCTATGTGATTTTTCATCTAAAACTCACGTATTCATAATAACCCTATCCTATAAAATGAAGCACGATATTTTAGACGCTTCTTAACCATAAGAAAAAATATCAATATATCTAAATATCGCAAATTCCATAAACGTACACGCGCCCTTGAAAGGCCCATCCCCCACATCTTCCCTATCGCGGTAGCACACTAGATATCAAAGGTGTAAGCAACAAAGACAACAAAAAATAATATTCGATGACGATCTTCATTTTTCCTCTCTTTTCCCTTCTGATGATTCTACAAATGTGGTTATAGGTGAAACTCCCTGTGTTGATGCTGCCATTGTTGATCATACATCCACCATATATTTTGTGTATTCTCCTTTTTCATTCACAAATCCCAATCAATGTAAAAAAAAATGTATATGTCTGTCCTTGCCATCACATCTATGTATAACAATGTTAATAAAGCTACACACATTTTACAATTGTTAAAAATGACTAGAATTTAGGCTCCATACGTGCACTCAATTTTATGAAAATCTATGATTATTTTTTTTAGTGTATTACATAGAAATTATCATAATCCTACTAATATTGACTCATTTTATATTGTGTTTATACACGATTCTAATTTTGTAATAACATTTTCAACTTGAAAATAAACAGTTTTTAAAACAAATGCAGTTTTTCTTTTCAAATTTCATGTTTCTTATGTCCAAATGCTACTAGAAAAAGTTTGCATGTTTATTGGATGTTCCACATAGAGTATCGTGATTCTACTAGTATTGACTCAATTTATATTATATTCATACATAACTCTAATTTTTGAATATCATTTTCAATTGAAAATAAATCCTACTTTTTTTCCTTTTTCAAATTTCACAATTTGTATGTCCAAACGCAACAAATTAAAGGTGTTCACATGTATTGGGTGTGCCACATATATATAGAGATGATTGAATCCTACTAATACTGGCTCAATTCATATTGTGTTCATACACAACTCTACTTTTCAAATATCATTTTCAACTTAAAAATAAATAGTTTTTAAAACAAATACTTTTTTTCTTTTCAAATTTCACATTTCTTATAGAGAAAATGGTCTATAGCCCCCCAACCTATACCTGAAATCCCAACTACACACTCCAACTTCACGGGTGTCCTATCACCCCCCTGAACATTTATTTGTCTATTTACTACACACTTGAGTGCTGCCCTGTCCACATAAACCAAATAAGTTATCTCACGTGTTTGCATGCGCGGGTCCCCGCCCACATCAACCCCCAATTCTTATTGTTTTTCTCCATTTCCTGCCTAAAAACACAAGAAACCCCAGAGAGAAGCTTTTCATCTCGTTTTCTCCATTTGAATCGAAGCATTTTTAGTGATGATCGAAGCATTTTTGTGTATATTTTCAACTTGATTACGTAGTTTATCAAGTGATTTAATAAAGGTTAAATCTTCTTCCCAGATTTAATTTCGATCAAGAAGTTTGCAAATTCAGCAAATTTCCATGTTTGCATCTCACTACAACGTTGAGCATTGGGTTTGATTCATCCATACCAAGTTTATTCAAGTTTTCATTTGCCATTTTTAACGAATTCGAGAAAATTCAAAATTCAAATTAGAGACCCTAAATAAGAAATTAGAGCAGATTACAAACCCTAACTTCAAGATTTAAAGTAGAAATGAGCATAAACAACTAAAACCTACCTTAAATTGAAAGAAAATCGTGAAAATTTTAAAAAAGGAACAAGGGTTAATGGTGGGGAAGAAGGAAAAATGGTTTATTTAACTTGGGAAAGATGACTTTTGGAGAAGTACACTTTTTTCATCAAAAGTTAAGGTTATTGCCTCTTCTCACGCACCTAGAGGTGGTGTTCTCACCTCCTATGATAGGTCAGCACTTAAGTGTGTAGTAAATAGACAAATAAAATGTTCAGGGGGTGATAGGACACCCGTGAAGTTGGAGTGTGTAGTTGGGATTTCGAGTATAGATTGGAGGGGGAGGGGGGGTTTAGACCATTTTCTCTTTCTTATATCCAAATGCCACTAGAAAAAGTTTGCACGTCTATTAGGGTGTCCCACATAGAGAGTATCGTAATCCTACTAATATTGGTTCAATTTATATTATGTTCATACACAACTCTAATTTTTTAATATCATTTTCAACTTGAAAACAAATACTATTTTTTTCTTTTTCAAATTGTTTGCAACAAATTTTAAACATATGGAAAATAAATAAACCACACAAATAAAATCTGAAGAAACATGAATATTTTATTGATAAATCAATGAGGGTAGAATTTTGTTCCTCCCTTAATTCTACTCTCCTAAGATTTATCCATGATTCGAGGGCCGTTAGTGGCATATTTCCGAACTAGGATGATTTAGATTTGACCTCTATATGAATATTTCATGACTTTTGTGGAATATTCGAGATGCCTTTTCAAGGAAATATAGTATCCTTTATATAGGCATAAACTAGGGTTTAGGGTTGAGTAGTCTCCAAGAATTCTAATTGAAACTGAACACACCTTCTAGTGTCTCAATTCGGATTGAACACGCTTTGTAGAGTCCACAAAATTTCAATGTCTACAAATGCCCCCTGCTTCAAGGCTTGTCGAAGTGTAGACTCGATGAAACTCAAAGACGAGGCTTGAAGTATTCATTCTTCCACCTTTGCAGCTTCAAATTTTTCAGATTTGATTTAAGAGAGAAGAGATGAATGGCAGATTTGGCCCCACTGGGCATGCCAATTTGTATGCAACAAATTTTAAACATATGGAAAATAAATAAACCACACAAATAAAATCTGAAGAAACATGAATATTTTATTGATAAATCAATGCGGGTACAATTCTGTTCCTCCCTTGATTCTACTCTCCTAAGATTTATCCATGATTCGAGGGCCGTTAGTGGTGTATTTGTTGAAATAGGATGATTTAGATTTGACCTCAATATGAATGTTCCATGACTTTTATGGAATATTCGAGATATTCGAGATGCCTTTTCAAGGGAATATAGTACCCTTTATATAGGCATAAACTAGGGTTTAGGGTTGAGTAGTCTCCAAGAATTCTAATTGCAACTGAACACACTTTCTAGAGTCCCAATTCGGATTGAACACGTCTTATAGAGTCCACAAAATTTCAATGTCTACACAAATATCACAATTTTTATCTCCAAACACAACTAGTAAATGTGCATGTGTATTGGGCGGGCCACATAGAGATTATCATAATCCTACGAATATTGATTCAATTTATATTATGTTCATCCATAACTCTAATTTTCGAATATCATTTTCAACTTGAAAACAAATACTATATTTTTCTCTTTCAAATTTTATATTTTTTTATGTTTAAACGCCACTAACAAAAGTTGTGCACATGTATTAGATGTGCCACATAGAGATTATTGTAATCATATTAATATTGACTCAATTTATATTATGTCCATCCACAAATCTAATTTTTGAATATTACTTTCAACTTGAAAAGAAAACTATTTTTTTTCAATTTCGCAACTTTTATGTCTAAACGTCACTTATAAAAGTTGTGCAGATGTATAGAGTGTGTCATATAGATAGTATATAATAATCCTACTAATATTGACTCAATTTATATTATGTTCATACACAATTCTAATTTTCGAATATCATTTTTAACTTAAAAAATAAATACTTTTTCTTTCTTTCAAATTTCACATTTTTTATGTCCGAACACCGCTAAGAAAAGTTTGGACGTGTATTGGGTGTTCCACATAGAGAGTATCATAATCCTACTAATATTGACTCAATTTATAATATGTTTATACACAACTCTAATTTTTGAATATCATTTTCAACTTGAAAACAAATACTATTTTTTTCTTTTCCAAATTTCATAATTTTGTCCAAACACATCTAATAAAAGTTTGTGCACGTGTATGACATGCCACATAGAAATTATTATAATCCTGTGAATATTGACTCAATTTATATTATGTCGCACAACTTTAATTTTTGAATATCATTTTCCACTTGAAAATAAATACTAGTTTTTTTCAATTTTAATATCTTTATGTCCAAACGCACACTAATAAAAGTTGTGCATGTGTATTGAGCGTACCACTTAGAGATTATTGTAATCATACTAATATTGACTCAATTTAAATTATGTTCATACAAAAATCTATTTTTTGAATATTATTTTCAACTTAAAAACAAATTCTATTTTATTTTTCAATTTCACAACTTTTATGTCCAAATGATACTAATAAAAGTTGTGCACATGTAAAGAGTGTGTCACATAGATAGTATAATAATCCTACTAATAGTGAGTCAATTTATATTATAATGTTCATACACAACTCTAATTTTCGAAAAATCAGTTTCAACTAGAAAACAAATTATTGTTTTTTAATTTTCATTTTCAAATTTCACAATTTATGTCCAAACGCCACTAACAAAAGTTGTGCACATGTATTATGTGTCTCAAATAGAGATTATCATAATCATACGAATATTGACTCAATTTATATTACAGAGAATGTTCTAAAATACCCCTCAACTATTTGAATTGTTACAAAACTACCTATGTCCACCTTTTACCCCCAAATATCATTGACGTCAACATTTTGGCTCAAGAATACCCTTATTTCTAACAACTCACACTCATAAGGTGGATCGAGGGCAATATTATATCAAATCTCATCGTTTAAGGGCATTTTAGACCCTTCTCCGTTAAATAACTTGAAATAATTACTTAATATGTGGACTCATATTATTGACTAGATTTTGGATTCCATAGTAAAATCACCCCCACCCCCTTTCACTTCCTCCCTCTTCCACTTTTTTCTTCTTGGATCTCGTCCACCATTTAATTTTTTTTTTTTAAACTTATGACAAAGCAAGAGATAAAAAAAGGAGGAAAATAACGACAATATTCATATAGAAATAATTAGTTCAATAGAAGATAATTTAATTAAGCAACTATGTATGTATATTGTATTTTTGTTTTGTGTGTATCCAAAATTCAAAATAAAAGAATGAAAATAATCTTTTCTCATATGTCCACCCCACCCTCACCATGATGATAATATAAATTAAAAGAATATGAACATGTAAATTCATTTCTGGTTTGAGTCGCTGATATCTTATAATAAGAATAAGAGATTAAACTAAAGAATAAAAGTGGGAATGAACAAAACAATTGGGTAATTCATAGAAAATTGATATTAAAAAAGTAATAATATTTTCTTAGATGGACAACCAGACGTGGCTTTTAGTTTGATCCCCAGTACGAATTGAGTTATAATGAATTGGGGTTGATTTAAAATAGGATAATAGAAAGATATTGTGAAATTAATAATATTTTGAATATTATTTTCAAGCATATAAGTCAAAATAGGAATCATGTGTGATTTTTATTATTTATTTGAGAAAATATTTAATTTGGATCAATCAAATTAGGCAACATGATAAATAAATATCTAATGATTTTACTTTAAGGGAGTTATTAAAAATAAGGAAAAATATGAATCACAGGGTTAATTACAAGGGTATTTTTTATCCAAAAAGTTGACGTCAGGGGTATTTGGGGACCGAAAGGTGGATGAAGAATAGTTTTGTGCCATATTCAAATAGTTAAGGGGCATTTTAGGTCCTTCTCAGTTTATATTATGCTCATACATAACTTAAATTTTCAAATATCTTTTTCAACTCGAAACAAATATTATTTTTTTTGTTTTTCAAATTTCACATGTACAAACGCAACTGACAAAGTTGTGCACATGAATTACTACGCGTGCGATGACTATTGTAATCCTACAAATATTGACTCAATTTATATTAATGTGAAGCCAAGGGCCGGATCTAGGGGGCGGGAATGTGTTCAACCAAACCCTCTTAGCAAGAAACTACACAATATATATAAGGTAATTTATAATTATTATTTCTTACATATAGATTTTGAATCCCTTAAACACAAGACTAAAGGTCGGCTTATTTTAGGGGTCAAAATTTACCTTGAGGTTCCAAGTTCAAATCTTAGACACTACGTACATTTTTATTTATTAAACCCCTTTAGTGAAAATCTTGGATCCAGATAATCGTAGGTGGCTTTTTATTTTGTCACTGATAAGGATCACAACAGATCAGACTGTGGGGTTCCAGCCCCATTTTTGTTAAAGTCTTAAGTTGGTACAACTACTTACCAACTAAATCTTACCAAGATAACTACATAGTTACAAAGTTTGAAACTTTGGTATTTTCATGATGTCATTGGTGACATCATTAGGAGTAGATTTCTCCTATAAATAGAGAGCTCTTTGCTCATTTCTAAAACACACCAAGTTAGAGAGAAAAAACCATTTTGAGAGCAAAGTGAGTTATTCCATAGACTATACAAGAAAAATAGTCTGTGAAGAAAAATAGAGTGTGAGCGATATTTTAGTAAGGTGGAAACCAAAGAGTGTTATTCATTTTGAGTGTGTAGTAGCCACTTTGAGTATTGTATTCGTGACTACACAGTGTAAAATTCCTTACTATAGTGATATCAGTTGCTCCCCTTGGCCCATGGTTTTTCCCTTATTTAAAAGGGTTTCCACATAAAATTCTTGGTGTCATTATTTTCCCATTTTTTTTCCATCACTTTGACCATATATATTTTTGTGTTTGTCTGTGTTTTCCCAAAATACTGGTATTCATTATTTTCCCATTTTATTTCCATTACTTTGACCATATATATTTTTGTGTTTGTCCATGTTTTCCCAACAAACTGTTATCAGAGCCAAGGTTTTATCTGAGTATGCCCTGTGGTTGCAGCAAAGTCTGAACTTCCACATCAGAAAAGATTTACTTTGGTTTGCAATAACTATTTTTTTGGGGGGAAACGATGGAAGCCAACACAAGTAGAATGGTTACTTTGAATGGTGTTAATTATGCCATTTGGAAAGGGAAAATGGAATATCTGCTTTATGTCAAGAATTTTTATCAACCAGTCTTTACCACTGTAAAGCCTGATAATAAAACAGATGAAGAGTGGAATCTGTTGCATAAACAGGTTTGTGGATTCATTAGGCAATGGGTTGAAGATAATGTGTTGAATCATATTTCTGGGGAGACACGTGCTCGAACCCTATGGGAGCATCTTGAAAGTTTGTATGCTCGAAAAACTGGCAACAATAAAATGTTCTTAATAAAGCAGATGTTGAGTTTAAAGTATCATGATGGTTCTCCGATGACAGACCATCTGAATAATTTTCAGGGGATCATGAACCAATTATCTGTTATGGGCATCAAATTTGATGAAGAAATTCAATGCTTGCTTCTACTTGGTTCCCTACCAGACTCTTGGGAAACATTTAGAACTTCATTGTCAAATTCTGCTCCGGGTAGTGTGATCTCAATGGATTCCGCCAAGAGTAGTGTCTTGAACGAAGATATGAGAAGAAAATCCCAAGGTTCTTCTTCGTCGGATGTCCTGATAGCTGGCTCTAGGGGGAGAAACAAAACTCGTGGTTCTCAGAATAGAGAACAAAATATGAGCAAATCCAGAGGCAGACTTAAGGATATTGAGTGCTATCATTGTGGCATGAAAGGGCACACAAAGAAGTTCTGCAGAAAGTTGAAGAGAGAGAATAAAAACAAATAGGAAACTAAGAAGATGGCAATGAAAATTTCCTAGACACCGTCACCACCGAAGATCTTATTACCGTCCTTGATGCGGATATGATAATATTGCTTGTGATGAGTCAAGCTGGGCTGTGGACACTGGTGCCGCATCTCAGGTGACATCAAGGAAGGATTTTTTTCTCTTCCTATACTCCTGGTGATTTTGGAACCTTGAGTATGGGTAATGAGACTGTTTTTAGGATGGTTGGTATTGGTACAATTTGTTTGGAAACTAGTGTTGGAACTAAACTAGTTTTGAACAATGTGAAACATGCTCCTGATGTTTGTCTACACTTGATTTCTGTTGGTGTTTTGGATGATGAAGGATATGTTAGTACCAACGGTAATGGAAAATGGAAACTCATTAAGGGTTCTTTGGTTGTGGCTCGTGGTAACAAACGTCGTGGTCTATCCTGGACTACAGCTTCTGCTTGTGTCGATATGGTAAATGCGGTTGAGACAAATGACTCTTCAACATTATGGCACAAGAGGCTTAGCCACATCAACGAAAAAAAACTTAATGTTCTAGCCAAGAAGAAATTATTGTCAAATTTCAAAAGTGCTAAATTAGAAAAGTGTGAGCACTGCTTGGCTGGTAAACAAAATAGAGTTTCCTTTAAGTCTTACCCCCCTTCAAGAAAGACAGAGTTGCTTGAATTGGTGCACTCTGATTTATGCGATCCAATGAAGACAAGGACATTGGGTGGTGCACTTTACTTTGTCACTTTTATTGACGATTGCTCGAGAAAACTTTGGGTCTATGTCTTGAAGACTAAAGACCAAGTGTTAGGTGTCTTCAAGTAGTTTCAGGCTTTAGTTGAAAGAGAAACTGGAAAGAAACTGAAATGTATTCGTACTGATAATGGTGGTGAATATTGTGGACCATTTGACGAATACTGCAAGCATCAAGGTATTAGACACTAGAAAACTCATCAGCTTAATGATTTGGCTGAGAGGATGAACAGGACCTTGATGGAAAGAGTTAGATGTTTTCTTTCTGAAGCAAAGTTGTCGAACTCATTTTGGGGTGAGGCTTTATTGACCGTTGCACATGTTATTAATCTATCTCCTGTTGTTGCTTTGAAAAGTGATGTACCAAATAGTATTTGGTATGGAAAGGATGTTTCCTATGACCATTTGAGAGTATTTGGTTGCAAAGCTTTTGTACATGTGCCGAAAGATAAGAGGTCAAAGTTAGATGCCAAGACAAGGCAATGCATCTTCATTGGATATGGCCTTGATGAATTTGGTTACAGGCTATATGATCCAATTGAGAATAAATTCGTGAGAAGTCGTGATATTATTTTCATGGAGAATCAAACAATTGAAGATATTGACAAAGCAGAGAAGCTAGAATCTTCAAGTTTTGATGGCATAGTTCATCTAGATGAAGTTTCTCACAAAAGTATGCATGATGTTCTTGGGCTTGATGATCATGGTGACGCCCATAATAATGTATCGAATCAACATGTTGATGTTGATAATAACAATGATATTGTTATCGATAATCCTCATGCTCATGAAGTTGTGGACGAATCAAATATTCCGCTTAGGAGGTCCACAAGACAGCGGGTTCCTTCCTCTCGTTATTCACCCAATGAGTATGTATTACTCACTGATGGGGGAGAACCTGAATGTTATGAGGAGGCCATGGAAGATGAGCACAAGGATCAATGGATTGAAGCCATGCAAGATGAGATGAAGTCTCTGCATGAGAATTACACTTATGAGTTGGTAAAATTGCCCAAGGACATGAGAGCTTTGAAGAATAAGTGGGTGTTCAAAGTTAAAGTTGAAAAACACAACCTGAAGCCTAGGTACAAAGCTAGATTGGTTGTTGAGGGATTTGGTCAAAGGAAAGGTATTGACTTTGACGAAATATTTTCTCCTGTTGTCAAAATGTCCTCGATTCGTACAATTCTGGGTTTGGTTGCTAGTCTTAATTTAGAGATTGATCAGATGGATGTGAAGATAGATTTCCTTCACGGTGACCTAGAAGAAGAAATTTATATAGAACAACCTGAGGGCTTCAAAGCAGAAGGTAAAGAAAATTTTGTGTGCAAACTCAAAAAGAGTCTTTATGGCTTAAAGCAAGCTCCTAGACAGTGGTATAAGAAGTTTGAATCTGTTATGGGGGAGTAAGGCTATAAGAAGACTTATTCAGATCATTGTGTATTTGTACAAAAAGTTTCTAACAATGATTTTATCATCATTTTTCTGTATGTGGATGATATGTTGATTGTGGGCAAGAATACTTCTAAGATTGATGAGTTGAAGAAAGAGTTGTGTAAGTCTTTTGCTATGAAAAACTTGGGTCATGCCAAACAAATTTTGAGCATGAGAAATACTCGTCTCGGAGATGAAAGGAAGATTTATTTGTCACAGAAGAAGTACATTGAACATGTATAGAGCGCTTCAATATGAAAAATGCTAAGCTTGTTAGCACACCTCTTGCTGGTCATATGAAGTTGAGCAAGAAGATGTGTCGTACAGCTAGGGAGGAAAAAGAGAGCATGGCCAAAGTTCCATATTCCTCCGTCATCAAAAGTCTAATGTATGCAATGGTATGCACTAGACCTGATATTGCTCACGCAGTTGGTGTTGTTAGCAGATTTCTTGACAATCCGGGAAAAGAACATTGGGAAGCTGTGAAGTGGATCGGATGCTCAGGTATCTTAGAGGAAGCTTAGATGAATGCTTGTGTTTTGGAGCATCAAATCCAATCTTGAAGGGCTATACAGATGCTGATATGGCAGGTGACCTTGATAACAAAAAATCCACTACTGGAGATCTGTTTACTCTTTTAGGGGGAGCTATATCTTGGCAGTCAAAGTTGCAAAAATGTATTGCACTATCTACAACTGAAGCTGAGTATATTGCGGCTATTGAAGCCGGCAAAGAGATGATATGGCTAAAGCGATTTCTTCAAGAGCTTGGTTTGCATCAGATGAAGTATATTGTCTATTGTGACGATCAGAGTGCAATAGACTTGAGTAAGAACTCCATGTACCATGCAAGGACAAAACACATCGACGTCAGATATCATTGGATTCGTGAGGAAGTGGAAAGTGAATCATTTCACGTTGAAAAGATCCACACAAGTGAAAATCCTGCATATATGCTGACCAAGACGATACTGAAAGACAAGTTCGAGTTATGCAAAGAACTTGTGAGTATGAGTTCTCTCTAAAGAAGATGAAGATACCCCTTTCTAGTGAATGGGACTGGAGGGGGAGATTTGTGGGGTTCCAGCCCCATTTTGTTAAAGTCTTAAGTTGGTACAACTACATACCAACTAAATCTTACCAAGATAACTACATAGTTGCAAAGTTTGAAACTTTGGTATTTTCATGATGTCATTGGTGACATCATTAGGAGTAGATTTCTCCTATAAATAGAGAGCCCATTGCTCATTTCTAAAACACACCAAGTTAGAGAGAAAAAACCATTTTGAGAGCAAAGTGAGGCATTCCATAGACTATACAAGAAAAATAGTCTGTGAAGAAAAATAGAGTGAGCGATATTTTAGTAAGGTGGATACCAAAAGAGTGTTATTCTTTTTGAGTGTGTAGTAGTCACTTTGAGTATTGTATTTGTGACTACACAGTGTAAAATTCCTTACTATAGTGATATCAGTTGCTCCTCTTGGCCCGTGGTTTTTCCCTTATTTAAAAGGGTTTCCATGTAAAATTCTTGGTGTCATTATTTTCCCATTTTATTTCCATCACTTTGACCATATATATTTTTGTGTTTGTCCGTGTTTTTCCAACAACAGACTTGTGCTATATGCAACATTGCTGATGAATGTCAGTATAGCAGACACAGTTTGGTGCAAAATATGAAGTTATACATGAGCAGTGTCACTACTAAAGGTAAAGATGCAGCTGCTAGCCTGGAATGATTTATCAAATGACTTTTGTTGTGTGCATATGCATTGGTTTTTCCATGCATTGCTGTATTGCTAAATTTATGCTATAGGTCGAGTCCGATACATCAACCGTCTACTTAATATTTTTGTACGAGTCCACAATGACCACGAGATGAACATCTGTTAACTGTTGTTTTAACTTCTCGGGACCTGAATAAATCGTTTAATCATTCATCAATGACATTAACAGCTCGCAAAACTCATCTACAATTCCAAGTGGTCCTTTGCCTCATATTTTAACATTTCATATTATTGTAAGTGACTGCAGCACAGCATGGGTATTTCTTTCACCCATCACTCATCTGACTTTTTAGCACAAGTACCATTTTTGATCGAGTATTCAACAAATTCATCAAGAAGACAAGGCCAAGCTCCTTCAGCATCATAGTTTGATAATGTCGCGTCCACAGTCTGCGTAACAAGTCATAGATACCAATATAATGCACTTGTTTTGAAATAAAAAACTTGAAATGGAGCAAGTGTGAGGTAAAAGGTTATAGAGGGTGTGTCTGGAAGCTTATGCTAAAGTGATGAGTCATAACTTACCTTCGCAAATTTCAGTAGCTGTAACCAAACATCATGTGAGATAGCGCTGTTATGCCGTTCCTGAACCAGGTGGTAGCAGAACGATACCACAAGAAGAAAGAAAGAACAGGGGTGAGTTATAGCATCCTCAATAACAGCGAAAACACTTGCAACACTATAGTTGTACGCAGAAATAAGAACCAAGTAAATGCTGAATCATGTGCACATTAAGATAGACACAGAAAAAAAGGGATGGAGAATCGTCAAGCATAAGATCACATCAAGTAAATTGAAACCAATAATCGTCCAGCATAACACGGCACAGTGTGATTTTCATTAAGCAGATAAACAGAATTTCAAACCTAACAAACTTAGTCAGCTGCCTGTACATAGATAACTTAAAAGACGTTTACCCAAGGATTTTCCATTGAATTACCTGGATAAACTGACACCATTGATCAATCAATGGCCACTGCAATTCTGCAAACAGCAACTGCCACAATGCAAGTGCTGTTTCCAAGGCCAAAGTTTTCTGACCCTGAAAATTATATGGAAATATTCATGCACGTGTTTACTAGAGATTTATAAACAAAATATCATTACCTAAAATATAACGTAGTAAGATAGACATATACAACTGAAACTACATGCATCGCGTTTGTCACCCTAAAATTTTATCTAATATCTAGGCATAAGGGTTAAAAAATGTATTACTATCCAAGCTGTACTGTTGAGCTCTTCCTGGGTTCAAAAGGCAACCAACTGCAAAATGAAAGTAAAGCATGCAGAACGAATACAACCCAACATAGTAACAAAAAAGAACATAAGGATCTACTGCTCGATAGTGTTCATGCAATGCTGTAGAATTTTCTTCACTCTGATAAGATAGGAGACTTTTGTTTTGATGGTTTAAAGGTAATTATTTGATATCAGACCAAGAAAGTATTAGTCCTAATATACACATATCATTTAGTAATATATACAAATATCAGCCAATCAATCAAGCCAAACTATAGATGCAAACTAGCATACTTCTGTAACACGAAAAATATAAATAAAATAGCAAGGAACTAATAACCTCGAACAACAGATTTTCTGATATCTTCAAAGTTTCTACTAGTCTTTTCTCTCCAGACTTCTTAAAAAATGTCCAAGGGGTTGATTCAAGATTTTTCCCTTCAGTTCCCGACTGTAGTCAAATGTATAGGAGTAGTACTGTTTTGTTTTACAATGGTGATGTTTGAGCCAACTTGTGAGCACCTAGACTAATGTAGCGAGTAGCTTATCCAGCGCACAAACACAAGTTGCCAAGGTAATCATATCTAACAAAGTTGGTGGGAATGGGCACACACCAAGTGTTATAACTGAACTCAAACATGGGATATCCAGGACCTCAACAATGATAAAGGGGGGAAATAACAGTGCTTTAGGTGTTCTAATTGGAACTCGAACATGGGATCTCCAGGTTGTTACTCCAGTTCCTCAACCACTATGTCCTTCCCGCGGGACAGGACTTAGCAGTTCATCTGATTTCCTTTTAAGTAATAGTTTGGGCACAATATAGGTTTCTAGGATTCTCTTTTTTCTCAATTAGAACAGCCTAAATCTCATTTGCATGTATTCACCTTAAGAGAAAATATTATTAACATGCAACACTAACCCTTTTAGACTACCTGCAAATCTCATTTGCATGTATTCACCTCTTTGTAATCTCAAATCCACACAAAAAATGTACCAAAACATTGTAGCAGCATAGACTCCTCCTGAAAGAGATAACTGAAGAGTACTAAAATGAACTTTAATGTAACATCTCGCAATTTGAAAAACCTAGGAAGAAGCTAATAATTGGAAGTAGTTATTTTTGGAAAGAATGAAAATTTGGAAATTTTGTTAAGTTAGGAAAAATGACTTTTTTGGTCAACTTCAAACGGCCATAACTCCTATCTCAGGATGAGTAAGGTGTACTTCCAGATATGGTAGGAAATTTCTTGGAATGATCTTTCTAACGCCGCTGAGTTTGCGCGATTCCGAGTTCGTATGAGTGAGTTATGCCCTTTGGAAGTTGGGCTATTCGAATAAGGAAAGTCTAAAACCGGATTTTAGAAGGGTAGTTTGGTCTTTTCCTTACCCAACTTAATTAATTCGTTTTTAGGAGTTTAATTAGGGTAAAGTCAGATTTTTGTCAGTTTAGAAAAAAGTGAATTTCACGCTAGGGCTTGGAGAAAGGAGAAAAGAGGAGAAAGGAGAAGAGAAAGCAAGATTCGTCAAGATCGTCGAGTTTAGCTTGTGGATTTCGTCAAGGGGTGATCCCTACGAGGTATGTGAGATCACATAGCATTGGGTTAGTTCACCCACACACCAATCATGATTCAATTCAGTGAAACATGTTTGATTTGGAAGTAAATCCTTTGAGTTCTTGATGAAATTCGTTTGAATTCTTGTGGGTTATGTTGTTGAAGTTTCTTGCGATTTGATTCATGTTTCCGAGTGTAATTTTGGTTTGAATCTATCATATATTAAGGTTATAAATGATTCTAAGTGTTTGGGGAAAGAACCATTGAAGTTTAGAGGGTTTAGAGATGAAAACGAGCAAGAAAAGTCGTCAAACACCTGGGGAAGGGGGTGGGGCGTCATGCCAGCCAGTGCGCCCCAAAAGGGTTTCTGAAGTTTCACCCTTGGGGCGCCGCGCCAGCCAGCGCTCCCCCAACTTGTTCTCTGAAATTTGAGGGCTGGCGCCCCGCGCCTCTCAGAGCTCCAGGGATACCAGTTCTCCCCATTCGTTCCCCACCCTTTAGTACTTGCTCCTTAGCAATGTACCTATCTTTTCTAGTTGATTCCAACACTCTAATGTACATCTAAACATATGAAATCATCCATAAACATGAGATCATGAACCTTGAATCGATAATCCAATTGCAGGAAAGTTAAGATCAAAGTCAAGAGAAGTTTACAAAGTTTTCAAAAGTCTTTCACAAACGTTTTAACTTTGTTTAAAGACTTAAGTTTCAAGTTAAGCAAAGAGTAAAGAGTTGAGTTCATTTCTTCAAAAGAAGTATATCGAGACTATGTATTTCCAAAGAGTAAAATGTTTTCATATTTAAAAAAGAAAGGAGGCCTTGATTTCCAAAGAGCCTTTGAGCTAGTTTTCAGAAAAGAGTAATCGCTTTCTAAATGAAGCAAGAGAGGAAACTATGATTTCCAAGATTGCCTTTGAGCTAAGTTTTTGAGAAATTATCTCAAATCACAAAAAGAAGTATGTTTTTAAACATAAGAGCTAATATCACATTTTTGGGAATAGTATTGAGCACCGATATAGGGGAGAGTTCAAACAACTCACAGCCCCCATAAACCATGTAGCCATCATGGGTAGAAAAGGGTCATACTTTTTAGATGATTCCTTTAGTGCTTTTTAGCATAGACTAGTGGATCCACTTAGTAGTTCAGGTTCTATACCCTCGGCAAGGTATAGGACGGCCCTGGCAGCGTGAGGCAAAACGATGTATCATCACAATAGCTCTTACGTGATGGTTGTCGGTTAGAGAAACTCCCACATAAGTAATTGTAATTAAATACACAGTTTATTTGTATTTTTACATACATCTCAGAGTTATATGTATCTTTGCATACACACAGAGTTGACATCATGTTTTAAACAACTTTTCTTTATATTGCACTTGTTTTAAACTACTTTATATTGAAATGAGTTTAGTTATGTCGAGTTGAGTTGAGCCAGGTAAGTGTTCCTTTCTGATTCTTTTCAAGCTTAAGTTGTGTTTAGCATTCCAACTCGCATACTCATACATTCAATGTACTGATGCCAGTTGGCCTGCATCTTATATGATGCAGACGCAGGTAACAAGGATCGGCATCTAGCGCATCGTTGATCCAGTGAGCACTCCAGAGTCAGTTGGTGAGCCGCCTTGCATTCTGGAGGACACCTTTTTATTGCTTTCAATTATTTTATTAGTTCATTTGGATGTCGCGGGGTTTGTCTTGACATCCATCTCAGTTGTTTTAGAGGTTTCATAGACAGTCAGATGTTAGTTCTTTAGTATTTTCATTGTCATTATCTTATGTTAAGGTTTGAGTTTGCCTTAATGGCCAAGTTGAATGTTCTTTTATAACATTCGAGTTTATTTCATAGATTTGTCTTTATTGATTTAAGTCTTCTGCTAAGTAAGTAAGCCGGGCCAAGGGTTTGCTTGGGGCAAGCAATGGTTCTCGAGTGCCAGTCCCGCCCAGGGTGTAGGCTCGGGGCGTGACATGACACTGCATTGTCTAAACCTTGGACACCTCCAACTTCTCCTGCACGAACACCACAAAGGCAGTCCTGGATATTCCATCCAGGGCTCCACTTTTTCCTCTCTTTTTTTATGACCGTGATGTCTGGGCCAGATTTCTCGCACCTCAACTAATTCCATAGGATACCTGCCCAACAACATGTACCAAATAACAGTGTCTACCAAGGCTAGGATAAATGGGAAGAATCACCTAGTGATTATTGTTTCTGCCGGGTCCAGGGCTTCACTCTCTAACTTCAAATGTCTAATGAATTTCACCCCTTTTTTGACATCTTTTTGTGAGTTCTAGACTCTAGAAGTTACTTCCCAAGTAAGAAACCATTCATATAGTATCTTGGTTTCCTCACTTTAAGATTAAACCCAAAATCAAACATTATTCCCTTGCTGTGTGTCGTGCTATTTTGTAGTGAGCTGCAGACAGTTTTTCTGGTACTGTCGACACAATAGAAACCTTGTCCTGTGAGGGTCTTTTCTTTTAAATATAGGTTCTTATAACTAATAACTTCTTGTAACTAATTAAGTGTTTCCTTTGCTGTTCAAATCTATTGAAGAACTTCAATAATTTACTGCAACATCCCAATTGTAGGTGGTTCATTTGGTTTTAGATTGTCTTCTGACAATGAACCTGTCCTGAACACCCACATTTAAGTGTTTTTCTGTACAGGCTGTATTCTGATAGACTAAATAGTGAACACGGGATAGCTTTGAAAAGGAAATTCCATTTTGGAATGGGCAGCAACCAACTGACTTGTTGCTAACTCATATTCTCAACCTTAGAACTATAGAAAGAAAATGAGGACTGAAGGATAAGTAATTAAGTACCAACCTTCTCTTTTGCCCAATCAAAAGTAAAGTTGTAAATTTCACTGAAAGTATCTGGAAAAAGATTCAAAGAAAGTCAAGGTAAGGAATCTTTTCCTGTAGTAAGACAAAATTAACAGTTAAAGAAAGATATGGTATCCATGTTCAAATTTCAAATAAGAAAATATCAAAGAACAATGGAACTTCTTTGACCAACAATGAGGAATTCCACGACAGGACAAACCTTCATCTTTCAGCTGAGATCGCAAAAATGGGATTTTATTCTTGAATTTCTCGAATGAGTCTATTCTGTCATTCAGGACACAGTTTCATCATTTCGACATTAGACACTAAAATATTATACTTGCCACATTAAAAGAAATTCAACTATAGAGGGGAAAAGGCCTTAATGTAGGCTTACTCAAGAGACTGTACTCCACCAATAAACTCCTGCTTGGAGAATTCACAAATGGACGCAGCTTTGAATTTCCATGAAAGTACTAACTGTAATTGAATGCAATTGTAAGTGAATCAAAGATCACAGAACCCCTATATGCTTTTAAGAAGTCCTATATTACAAGCTTTTATAATAATCTAGGCTTAGGCCAAAGAGTATCTGTTGTTCAGCTGAGAACTTTTGAGCTATCAAGTATACGGTAAACAAGAAATAAAAATATTCTTTCAAGTGAAATCATTTTTTTGCAAGCTGCAAAAAAATCAACCAGATTGGTATGGCTTAATTTTAATTCGATAACGGTGTTATTTAGGTTGGCCTGCATGCACCTCGACTGTTCCACCGGATACTTGCTACCTCCCACCAACACGGACACCAGGTAACTCTGCCCACCAAGTCTTAGATAGATGGGGAGAAATCACCTAGTGTTTTTGACTCTATTGGGATTTGAAACCTCGTCTCCAAGGCTTGCTCCACTTCATTGGTATGGCTTAAATTTTACCGAAACATAAGGTCATTTTTTTGTAGTTACGCAGAGCTCAGGAAAGGTTATCCAAATTGAAAGTAAGAGTTAAATGGAGGTTTTTCTATAATTAACTTTCCCAAGACAAATACAGCCAATTAAATCCTTTTTGCATCACTCCTAGTCCTCCCCTCACCTTCAAAAAATATCTTTGAAAAAGGTAACAACAACAACATGCCCAGTGAAATCCCACTAAGTGGAGTCTGGGGAGGGTAAAAGTTTCTGAAAGACGTAGAGAGACAACTAGAAAAGTAAACGAGAGGCTAATTGCACATACCATAACTATATCCTGAGGATCAACCTGACAAGAAAACAAAAAGTTTTACATTACTCAGGCATCATCACCAAGATATTATCAGGAATCTAAGAAGAAGACAAAACGAAATATACAACAGTATGTGTACTACTGGAAGTTTTAAATCAAGATTGAAAAAGACAAACTACAAAACACTGCGTATGATACACAACACCTAACAACCTTCACTTGAAATTCTTATCATGGAAATAGTAATGCTTGACTCATCAGATCAGCCAATTGAGGTAAAGCACCTGAAGATCATTGCAGAGATTACTAATACCATCAGCCATAATCATGTCAACATTCGGGTCTGCAAAATGGAAAAAAAAATATCAGCCAGACTCTTTTGTTTATTGACAGAATATATATAAAAAAAGGGTGAAGGAACATCTGATGGAGAGTTCACTGTTTCAATGACTTCTACCGGGCAAATTGTTACGAGGCAAAAAGGATTCTACTTGGCATCTCACTATTTTACTAATGATGAGAGAATTTTCTTTGAGAAAGTACTAAAGGTAGGACCACAATACAGGCTAACCAGGTCAAGGGAAAAAGATAACCCTACTTACAATAATAAAATTTAAACCAGTTCAGAGTCAGCTGACAACAACATACCCAGTATAGTCCCACAAAGTGGGATCTGGGAAGGGTAGAGTGTACGCAAACCTTACCTCTACCTCAGAGTCAGCTGACAAATTTTGGTAGAAGTTTATAAAGCTCTTAGTCATTGGATCACTTATTTGTAAGACACATGATAAAAATTAGTGAATATTTCAAACTTATGTCTTCAAAAGGATATATACACTAACCAAAATTAAGTTTCAGAAAATTTTCATTGACCACCTTCACTTATCTTTCAATTTGTCTTTAATCATTATAATTTTGCCTCCACGTCATTTTCTTGTTATTCTGGTAACCAGATTCTTATCATAGGTTATGCCAACTATATAACCACAAAAGACATCTAGCCCTAACTGAGTATGAAGGAGTGGATATCCCATCAAAATTTCATTGATCAATTAAATAACAAAGTTAATAGTGCATGACAGCTTCATAAGTTGCAACATGATAAAGCCAGATTGTACAGAACAATGGAACTTGACATTGTGACTTTAACTTTTAATTATTCTGCAAGTTCAAGTCAAATCATGCTAGACTCAAACAGACTGTGCTCGATATAGTCAATCTTCTCTGATGTTCAAAGTCTAACATAACCAAATAAATAGGCAAGCAGTAAGTCATGGTAAACCCCAACGGCCACGAATGTTTTAAATATTAATATGATCAATCCAACTTGGGTTGTCTGTTACTTGAGCTTCAATTTGAAGAAACCCTTCTAGAGAAGCTTCCATTAGGAGGGTGCTACGTATGCTTATTCTTCATTCTTTTCCATCTCAGCGTCTTTTGGGATCAAGAAATAAGCATGATTGTAACTGAGCTATTTTAAAGTTTAAACCAAGTTCAGCCAGACATTTTTATTTATTAACAGAGCATATATATACAGAAAAGAATTATAACCAAGGATTAAAGAAGTAAACTTTCAAAAAGATAAATAGTCATTAGTTTACAAGGTTTTAGGAGACAGTCCTGACCTTTGTATTTATTGAAAAGCACCTCCCATTGGATTTTCTCCGTAGCATGTTCATATTCTTCCATTGCATTTTCAAAAAGCCAATCATTGTTCTTCAGATGCAGAATAGCAGATTTCTCACTGTGTATAAATTTAAGGATCAAGGGAGGTAAGTTATGCAAACAAGGTGCCTCTCAAAGTAATCCACATAACTTTTGAGCAAATATTTAAAAAAATTCTCTTAGATGATCATGTGATAAAATAAATGAAAAGTGACTTTTATTCCAGTTATAGTCACAGAGGGACTTAAGCAATTTGTTTTGTAGAAAAAGTTATTCGTAGATCATGAAACATGTTGGTAGTTTCCCTAAAACTTGAATTTCAAATGTTTCCATTTTTTCCCAATTCAGGAAATTAACATTGTGGAGTCTTTTCATAATGAAACAGACAACTTAATAGCTATATATATATGTACTATACAAAGGGGGAGAGAAAGGGTAAATGGGAAAGAGAGTTACAAGGTGGGGAATCGTATCCCTACAACCAAATGGGAAGTTCAGGTAGCCGACTAGTTCGGTTACTAAAAGCCATTATTCCACCTATTAAAGAACCAGTGAATAACAACCTAAACTTATGTTTAATAACCAATGAATATGAATCACTCTGATACTTCAACACGTCCCAGAAAATAATAGCATAAAACAAATAACCAGATAAATAGATGCTCATTTTGCCTTATATTTAAGATGCATAAAACCAGCTGAATTTCAACATTGGGTTCAATATTGAAGTGATAACAACATAGAGAAAAACCTCCCATCGGTTTTTCTCTTTATTAGTACATTGTTTAATATTATCTTTTACACAATATATTTTTATGACGGATTTATGCAGTAAATGAACTTCCTAAGCACTAAAAGGTAGCATCAAATTTGCACAGTGATATCACCCCTATTAGTTATCTTATTCCTACAAAAACAACTTTTAGAGGTAATAAATATGCACATTAACAAAGAGTGTCTTGAGTCATATACTTCACATGGTATCAAGATCCATATTAACTCTCACAAGTCCTTTTTTTTAATGATAGCCCTCCCACCCTTCCCATTAAATGGCCTCAAACATCTCCGCCCTCAATTCAGATGCCAACACCAACACAATTGCTGTTTAATTTAATTGTGTAACCTAGGCACCCATCAAATTAGCTGGCACCAACAACTCCATGCTTATGACCGGTCACAACCTTTATGGCAATGTCAATGATTCTCACCTGCCCCTACCCGCATAGTATCTCAAAACAATCAAGATATCAAAAATCCTAAGTTTGTTACATGCTATCGCCAAGGTTGAGTAATCCAACATGCTATGTTAGCATCAGTCGATGTTGTTCAAACTCTTCAAAATCCTTGCCGCACCCGTGTCAACACAACATGGGTATGTTAGGTGTTTATAAAGAATTAAATTTTGTTAATGTTAGTTCAAGAGCTTTGTAATAAATCGAGATCTATACTTAATATGTCATAATATACATTTATTGGTCGTATCCTAGCACCTGTTTCCGCACTTAGATCCATACCCTTGAATTCTAAATTTTATGTGATGAAAAATATGACCTTTAGATCCGCATTTGTATCGAATACCCGCACTCGAGTCTGAGAAACTTAGGCATCAGTTGATCTAACACGTGTTGTTACTGTTGCAGATCTAGTCACTGCGTGGGATGCTTTGCATACTGCATATGCAAGCATATCTCAAGAGAGAATCCTTAGTTTACGTAATCATATGGCTCATCTCTCCAAAGAGCCTTCCTGTTGCCCAATTATCTCCACTAAGTTCAATCTCTCTGTAATGAACTTGCCACTATCAAGGATCCAAAGTCTAATGAAGAACTCTTACAAAACACTACCATACACGCCTTTTGTCGGCATGCTACCCTAGCCTACCTCATCTATAGGTATTTTAGCCGCCTGCATTGGGATCAAATTGACTACTCTATGAAAGACGAGAGAAGAATCCAATCTCCCCTGTCTGTGTCATTCTGAATGGTTGGTCAGTTGACCAGCATACATTGATTTATCGGATCAATTGTTGTAGTAAAGTGCAATGGACAACACAAAACGTGTTGAGCACTTCGCCTCGCTTAATGTGTGGTTCAGTGTCATCACATTTTTCCTTGCCAGTGAGCTTCTTGAAAGCGGCAACAATAAACGATTGATCCTTCACTTGAATTAAACATATATATTTGTATTTTTTTACTTTGTGCCTTTTTTCATTAAAGCTCGCGCTTTATTTGCACTTAAAACCCCAACGAACCTTTTGCACGTTTTGAACACGGTTTATAACTGAATTATTTGATAATACCTCCACCCATTCTAACCTTGAACAACTGTGAATTGAATAACCTATCTAGTGGGGCTCACCCCACAAGCACCAAACACTTGCCTTTTTCTCTTCCTTCGGCTTGCCTCCACAAACACGCCGCTTAGGAGCCCTACTCATATTTTAAAGGCGTTACTTCAATTTAAGCGCAAGCGCCCCTTGTATTTCATAAAGTGGTTGTAGTCAAAATCCTAGCTTGACATTGAGCCAACTCCAACATTGCTTTTAATTAGGTACAAATGCCCCTCCCACAAATAACCCTAAAATCTTACCGGGAATTATGCTTAGATCAGCAAATATAATATATATATATATTTTTATGATCATCATGGTGTTAGGTCAGCTTGCTACGTCCCACATATCAGGTAATCCTATCTACGAAGGCCAACTCAAATAAGAAGCAAATTTTAAAATTCAGTGAGGACTAAGGTACCTTGCGCCAGTGTGAGCCATGAAATCCCGAACAATACTCTTGCGCGCATACCCCATCTTGTGCTGCAAAGCAAATAACAATTAAAATTTTTTTTAAAAAAAAGATGAAGAATTAGAACGCACCATTTTTACGATTAATTGTTCCTTCGATGATTTTCAATTCCTCTTTCAGCAATTTCTCCTCTTTTTTTTGTGTGTTATAGTTAGGGACTCCAAATGTTTAAAAGTTTTTCAACAATTGGAGAAAGCCCATAAATTTTGGTGAGCGCATGGTATTCTTCAATAGAAAGGCGAAAACATAGTTAGACGCATAACAAACAATAGTAGATATATTTGTCCTCCGTCATAGTTTTTTTGATATATTTGTCCCTTCCATTCTACTTTAGGTACGTATTTATTCTTGAACAGTTAAGTCTCATATCCTCACTTTTAGTTGCATGCCTACATGGATATACATACATATTTATTTTTTCATTTAAAATTTTCTTCAAATTTAATTATTATATCCAACCCAATGTTATATCCATCCATTTAACCCATAACATGCAAATTTTAATACTTTTATTTCATTATCACTTTCCCTAGGAGAAAATCATCTTCTTTAGAAATACTCGAGAGTTTTCTTTATTTACAGAAAATGGAACTCTACTCCTCGGTAGGAAACTGGGTCTGTTTTGGCAACCAAAGAAATGGAGAAAGAACTTTTCATTGTTTTGCTTCAGTTTTACTTGATTTGTCACCCCTTTGTTTTCCTCTTCCTCGAGTTCATGATGATGGTGATGGGAAGGACAACAGTTTGGGTAGAAGGACATATTCCATATGTATATCCAAGTCGCAACAGGAATGACTAAATAAGCATTAAGAATTGAGTTTATGGGTTAACTTAAATGGGTATAATAATTAAATTAGGAGAAACTTTTAATAGAAAAAGTAAATATATCCATGTAGGTGAGTCACATATGATATTAAAAGTGAGGATATCAGACTTAACCATTCAAGGGTAAATATGTACCTAAAGTTGGATGTAAGGGACAAATATATCTCAAAAGTATCACGAAGAGCAAATATAACCCTTTTTTAAGAATACAAGGGAAAATATGACTCTTTTCTGTATTAATAAATATTTTTTCTCAAAACAACTGATTATGTTTTTCTGACTGAATATTTAAAATATTCTTATTATTCACCATTTTTTATAATATCAAATTAACTTACTAGCATTTTAAAAAAAAAAATATCAATTTTATTATTCCATAGCTTTTTTTGTTCTGTTTTAGTTTATATATCTGCATTCATTTTCTTAACAAAGATTATCAGTTTTCTTTTAGAAATTTTTAGTTACAATATTTTAAAATAATTAATTGAAAAACACTGATAAAAAAAATATACTATAAGTGAATGTGAATCATGCGCAATTGTTACTATTATATTATCAGTGAGGTGTGCGGCCATTATTAAATTAAATTGTAATTATGGTTTTATTTATATTGTTAGATCATATTAAATCAATAAATATCTAATTATTAACTTATTTTGTAATGCAATATACCTGATAATAAAAAATAATAATGGAAGAAAATCATTATATAACTTTTTGATTTACTCCAAATATCATAATTAGATACAAACAATTCAAAAGTATAAAATGATTAAAAATAAGTTCGTCTGTATTATCTATATATTTGCTTGTTCTTTTTGTGACTTCAATATTATTATTTTTTAGAAGAAAATATGTTTTTTCTTATTTTTTAACTAAGGAAAGAAAGAAAGAAAAAGGAAGGAACAGAAAAAACAACATAAGGAAAACAAAAGAAAAAACAAAGAAGGAAAGAAAAGAAAAACCTAAGAAAAAATATAAAGAAAAAAAATTAAAATAAGAAGATAAGAAGGAGAGAGAAAAAATAGAGAGAAAAGTTAAAAAATTAAATAAGAAAAACAACTTTTTATTTAGTTTCATTTAGTTATCAAAATACAAGTTTTCTTTATTTTGTTAGATTTGAAGTTCCCAAAAAAAATTCATTAAAGGAATGGAGGCTATTTTTGTAAAACTTTTTTTACGAAGGACAAAATATCAAGATCAGTCCTTATGAGGGTCATTTGTGAACTTAACTCATTGACCAAAAGTTATGAAGATTTAAACTACAAACTCATATAAGTATATAAGTGTCTATTAAATCATATTTTTTTCCTTTTAAAATAAAAAAAAATAATTGTTTTCATAAGACGCAAGAATCTTTAAATTAATCTATATATATAATAATAAACATGGATATAGAAACAGTGACATGGTGTTCTAATAGTATGAATCTTATTTAAATTATTTTATTTTGTCAAATCATTTCTTTAATTGATACATTTTCAATTACATAGATTTCACTCTTAGTTAATATTAGTAATATCTTTAATTCCTAATTTTTCATATTCATAACTTTCAAATAATTAAATATACAAATTTATGACACCTTAAAATCACATTTATAAAAACCTCTTTCGAGACATATATGGCGATTATTTTATTTTTATTTCTTATTATTCTTCATCTTTTGTCTCTTTGATTGACCATTTTTTTTTGTCTTCTTTGATCTAATTTTACAAAAGATAGATCTATAATGAATATTGTTAGACATTCCTGTATAGTTTAATTTACGAGGTAAAATGATTGATATGACTGATATAATTATCACTTTTTTCTGTTGCATTGGTTAAAATCAAAATAAAACCAATTTAATCAGTTTGAAAATTATTATAATCAAACCAAACCAAACCAAATATAATATACATTTTTGGATTGGTTGTTATCAATTTTGATTTGGTTCGATTTGGTTATGGACTTATGGTTATTAACCATACACAAAAAATTAATAATAAATAATCAAAAGAGGGGGAAAAGACAACAATTCGTTCAAAACGAAAAATAGTTAGAACGACTAACATTACAAATATTCCGATTACTAAATTTAGTTTGAATAATGTTTCAAAATTCACCATTTTGGTCTAGAAGAAAGAAACAGTGACATTCATAGTCCAACCAAAAAATTTCATACACTCATTGTAACGACCTTAACCATCGGTACTCAAAGACACTTTGTGCAAAATCCCAAAATCTTAGAAATGTGTTGCCAATTTAAAATTGGGACTGACGTCAACCCGCATAGTGGGAAGCCTCTCGCTATAGCGACGCCGCTATAGCGCCTGCATGACCGTATAATGGAGTTGACGGAATCAAACCCTTAATAAAATGATGTCTTTTGTTTTTTCTTCCCATTTTCATGAAGAAAACAGGCAAGGGTTGCTCCAAAAATTCTCCTAAGTCACTCTTAGCTTAAAAATCATGGAGGGAAAAGTTTCCAGCGCAGGAAGGGTTAAAACGAAGGAATTCCTGATCTACGTTCGTTAGAATTTTCGCCATATAGCCAAAAGTCAATATTCAGAATTCTTCAACAATCGTTTGGCGTCTAGATAGACTAGATTTTCTTAATTGAGTAGTTTAGACACGTTTCGAATTACATGATATTTTATAAATTGATGGGAGGTTTCTTGATTCATGTTAACTTTGAGTTTTCTTGTTGTGGTGGTTTGATGGTAATTGTAAGGGTAAGTATCACAAAATTGTAGGGTTATAGTCATTTTTAGGACTTGTGGTAATCGAGGGAAAATAAAAGGAGTGGGAAGAGTATTAATTTATAGGTTTAGTGAGGCAATTCCCAAGAACGAATGTTTACTCATAATGGGATCCAGTGTTGGGGTTATTGGTATATGTAGGTGATGATTGTTTGTTTTTCGAGTTATGTAATGTATGCATGTTAACTGATATATAGTATTACTTGTGCAATGCATGTGAGGAAACTAAAAGGCTAATTGACATCACGTTGATAATCTCATGCAATGAACAAAGTGTGGTTATTCATAATGATTGTGATTGTGCATATTGTTTGAAATTGATGATTGACTCAGGTACCACGTCAGTACAAGATACTAACAGTTAAGTCGAATACCACGCTTGGTATGTACTAACAACGGTTGGCTTTGGACCTCTGGTACCATGTCGGCACACTAACAGTTTGTGTGTTGATTCCATGAGTGAACCAAATTTACTTTTTTCTAATGTGATTATTGCATGTTGGTCCATGAGTGATCGAGATTTGAATTTAAATGGTGGAATGGTTCTTGTATAGATCGGGATTCTATGTTAAACACTGTAGATGATGTCTTAGGGTTCCTTGAGTGGTCCAATTTACTCGAAAGATGAGTTGGACTCAGATATGAATTTATGCGTCATCATGTGAGACATGTTTCATGTATTTCATTAGGCCACGTAGATGACTGAGAATCTTATTCTTAGTTGATTTACATGGAAGTTGTGTGTTTGTTAAAGTGGCCTATGAAAACATTCTAGGAAGTCGTCTCACTTCTTCAGTCCTTTCGTGCGAACTAACCCTTGTAGTATGGATTGAGTCCAATTGGTATCTCTAAATTTCAATTGATAACAAAATACAAATTATAAGAACATGATCAATCGATCGTACATCAAAAAATGTACTCTAGAATTTAAACTCTAGGATAGCAATTCATGCATCAAACATGGCAAATATGGTTCTTTTCATTGCTAAAGTCTAGGCCTCTATTGACAGCAGATTGCTGGCTGTAATTTGGTCGACCTCGGACTCCCTAGTTAACCTCTTATCTGGATTTATTCTGTGGTTCACTTCTAATGCAATGAAATCCCCGAACCAGTACCACTATCCAATTGGAAAGAAGAGAATGCAGTCAGTGGTAAGCTTGTTAACAACACTGCAACATTCTGTGGTCCTTTGCATCATATTATAACATTTCATATTACAGAAAGTGACTGCAGCACAGCTCCCATCACTCATCTGTCTTTTTAGCACAAGTGCCATTTTCGATCGAGTATTCAACAAATTCATCAAGAAGACAAGGCCAAGCTCCTTCAGCATCATAGTTAGATAATGTCGCGTCCACAGTCTGTGTAACAAGTCATAGATACCAATATAGTGTACTTCTTTTGAAATAAAAAAACTTGAAAGTTAAGAACAAAGTGTGAGGTAAAAGGTTAAAGAGGGTGTGTCATAACTTACCTTTGCAAATTCCAGTAGCTGTAACCAAACATCACGTGAGATAGCCTTGTTATGCCGTTCCTGAATCAGGTGGTAGCAGAATGATACCACAAGAAGAAAGAAAGAACAGGGGTGAGTTATAGCATCCTCAATAGCCGCAAAAACACTTGCAACACTATAGTTGTTACACGGAAATAAGAACCAAGCAAATGCATAAGCATGTGTACATTAAGATAGACACAAATCAAAAGGGATGGGAAATCGTCAAGCATGAGATCAAATCAAGTAAACAGAAACCAATGATCATCCAGCATAACACGACACGTTGTGATTTTTGTTAAGCAAATAAACCGAATTTCAAACCTAACAAACTTAGTCAGCTGCCTGTAATAGATAACTTAAAAGACGATTACCCAAGGATTTTCCATTGAATTACCTGGATAAACTGACACCATTGATCAATCAATGGCCACTCCAATTCTGCAAACAGCAAATGCCACAATGCAAGTGCTGTTTCCAGGGCCAAAGTTTTCTGACCCTGAAAATTAGGTGGATATAGTTATCTCTAGTGCAGTAGAGGTTTTGCACCAATGTATAATGATAAATATATGGAAATCTTCATGCACATGTTTACCAGAGATCCATAAACAAACTATCATTACGTAAAATACAACGAAGTAAGATAGACATATACAACTGAAACTACATGCATCGCATTTGTCACCCTAAAGAACTATTGAATGAAAAAGAGTACTGAAGGTATCTGGATCAGTAATTAAGTACCCACCTTCTCCTTTGCCCAATCAAAAGTGAAGTTGTAAATTTCACGGAAAGTATCTGGGAAGAGATTAAAAGAAAGTCAAGGTAAGGAATCTTTTCATGTAGTAAGATAAAATGAACAGTTAAAGAAAGATATGGTATCCATGTTCAAATTTCAAATATCGAAGAACAATGGAACGTCTTTAACGAACAATGAGCAATTCCATGACAGGACAAACCTTCATCTTTCAACTGAGATCGCAAATGAGGGATTTTTTTCTTGAATTTCTCCATTGAATCTATTCTGCCATTCAGGATACAGCTTCATCACTTTGACATTTGACATCTAATTATTATAGTTGCCAAGGTAAAAGAAATTTAACTATAGAGGTGGAAAAGGCATTAATGTAGGCTTACTCAAGAGACTGTACTCCACCAATAAACTCCTGCTTCGAGAATTCACAAATGGTCGCAGCTCTCAATTCCCACGAAAGTACCAACTGTAATTGAATGCAATTGTAAGTGAATCAAAGATCACAGTTGCCCTGAAAGAGGCAGACAGACAAATAGGAAAGTAGACAAGAGGCTAATTGCACATACCATAACTATATCCTGAGGATCAACCTGACAAGAAAACAAAAAGTTTTACGTTACTCATGCATCATCACCAAGAAATTATTAGGAATCTAGGAAGAAGACACAACGAAATATACAATATACAACAGTATGTTAAATCAAGATTGGAACGACAAACTACGAAACACTGTGTACAGTACACAACACCTAACAACTCTCCTCTGGAAATTCTAATCATGGAAATAGTAATGCTTGACTCATACCTGAAGATCATTGCAGAGATTGCTAATACCATCAGCCATAATCATGTCAACATTTGGGTCTGCAAAATGGAAAAAACAATTCAGCTAGTCACTTTTGTTTATATATAGAAAAGAATTATAACCAAGGATTAAAGAAGTAAACTTTCAAAAAGATAAATAGTCTTTAGTTTAGAAGGTTTTAGGAGACGGTCCAGACCTTTGTATTTATTGAAAAGCACCTCCCATCGGTTTTTCTCTATAGCTGCCTTAACATGTTCCTGGTTGTAGTATGCTTCTAATGCTCCTTCAAGACGCCAATCATTGGTCTTCATAGTCTGAATAGCGGATTTCTCACTATGTATAAATTTAAGGAACAAGGGAGGTAAGCTATACAAACAAGGGCCTCTCAAATTATTCCACATAACTTTTGAGAAAAAAATTCTCTTAGAGGATCATGTGACAAAATAAATGAAAAGTTACTTTTATTCCAGTTATAGGCACAGAGGGACTACAGCAATTTGCTTCGTAGATCATGAAAACAATGTTGGCAATTTCCCTGAAACTTGAAATTCAAATGTTTCCGTTTTTTTCCCTAATTCAGGAACTTAACCGATTGTGGAGTAAACATTGGGAGTCTTTTCATAATGAAACAGGCAACTTTATAGCTATATATACATATACATGTACTATACAAAGGGGAAGCGAATGGGTAAATGGGAGAGAGGATTACAAGATGGGGAATCGAATCCATACCAACAAATTGGAAGTTCAGGTAGTCGACTCGTTGAGCTACTTTGGATCCCCATGTCACATAAACGAAAAGGCATTATTCCACCTAATAAAAAAAGCAGAAACTAACAACCTAAACTTATATTTAAAAACTAACAAATATGAATCACTCTGCACTCGGATCCATACCCTCGAATTCTAAATTTTATGTGATGAAGAATCAGCCCTTTAGATCCACACCCGCCTGAGCAACTTAGGCATCAGTTGATCTAACACGTGTTGTTACTATCATCGACCTAGCCACTGCCAAGGCTGCTTGGGATGCTTTGCATACTGCATATGTAAACATAGAATCCTTAGTTTGCATGATCAAATGGCTCATCTCTCCAAAGAGCCTTCCAGTTGCCGATTATCTCCACTAAGTTTGATCTTTCTGTGACAAACTTGCCACTATCAAGGGTCCAATGTCTAACGAAGAACTCAAACAAAAAACTACCATACATGCCTTTTGCCGGCAAGCTACCCTAGCCTACCTCATATATAGGTATTTTAGCCACCCGCATTGAGATCAAATGACTACTCTATGAAAGACAGGAGAAGAATCCAATCCCCTCGATTTTTTCTGCTCTTAATGGTTGGTCGGTTGATCAGCATACATTGATTTTCAGTCAAGTGTGCTGAACGACACAAAAGTCTTGCTTAGATAGTACAATCGACTGGAGGACCCCACTACGAAGAAGTTTCAAGCTCATATTCCTCATCAGTTGAGAATGGAAATTGAACTCTATTAGATCAAATCTCATGTTGTTCCCTATAGTTCAGTAAATGTCTCACCTAGATTCGAAATGTCAAGGCTCGAATACCTCTTGGACATGGAATAGTACTTTAAGGATGTTCATGATGCAATCCAGTTAGGGGTGAACTGCATTTTATTGCTGTCAAGATTCTGGTAGCAAGAGCAAGACAACTTATAAATTGTGTTGTCAAAGGCGTGCTTAACCTAAAGCAGACTCAAAACATGTTGAGTGCTTCGTCTCACTTAATGTGCATTTCATCAAGGTTTTAAGACATACTTTTCCCTGCCAATGAGCTTATTGAAAGAGGCGACACTAAACAATTGATACTTCACTTTAGCGCAATACTTTTTTTCAATTTCTTTGTTCATATATTTGTTATCCACGCAAGAGACATATATAATCTTTGATTTACAATCCCCACCCGCATCAGATACCAGATAATTCTATACGCAAAGGCTAACTCGAAGTATGCCAAAAGGAAACCATACAAAATCCCAATCATATATATAATGAGAAGCAAATATTTAAGTTCACTGAGATTTAGTGTTACCTTGACCCAGTAACAGACATGAATTGCTGAACTTTCTCCTTACGCGCAAACCCCAGCTTGTTCTGCAAAGCAAATGAGATTAATTAAATTTAAAAAGATTGAAATTAACACGTGTACTTGTAATTACTAAGTGAAAAAAAATCATCAATAATTAGAACACACCATTTTTACGAACAACGATTAAATGTTCTTTCTTTTAGAAGATGATGACTGTATATGTTTTTGATTCCTCTCTCAGTAATTTCTTTCTTTTTCTGTTATTTAGAGACTCAAAATGCTTATAACTTGTGGAACAATTGAAGAAAGCCATAAATTGTGGTGAGCGCGTGGTTTTCTTCAATAAAAGGCGAAAGAATAGTTCCCTTGTGTTTACAACATGTTCAATTTTCTTTTTTCAGTTTTGGACAGTTAAGTTTGTTACAAAATGAACAGTTTTCATCTCTCTCAAATATACTACTATATCCATCTCTACTATATTAAAAGCATGAACACCGTTAAAAATGTTTTTTTTTTTTTAACTTTTTTCCCTTTATTAAAGATTTTTTTTTTAGAAATAACAAATACAATCATATCATATCCTCCCTCCGTTTCAAAAAGATTGGTCTGGTTTGACTTGGCACAAAGTTTAAGAAATTAAAGAAGACTTTTGAATCTTGTGGTCCTAAATTAAAATTATGTCAAATGTACAAAATTGCCCTTAATCTTGTGGTCTTAAACATGCCACGTGGAAAGCAAAAAGTAAAATGTTACCAAAAAAGGAAAGAGGTCATTTTTTTGAAACTGACTAAAAAGGAAAGGAGGTCATTCTTTGTGAAACGGAGGGAGTATTATTGTAGGTGGAAAACTCCTAACCTCAAAGTTGGATTACCATTTTGCCCTTATCTTACCCCTAAAATAAATTAAATATTAATATCTATATAATTAATTAAATATTAAGTAATAGTTATAATTAAATCCATCCATCAAACAAGATCTTAATGCAATCATAGTACTAATTAAATGTGGTTAATGAAGAGTCTAATAACCTTCAATTTTAATTTGTAAGATAAGTGGGGGTAATGAAGAGTCTATCAAAACACTCACACAACATTATTTATATTCCCTTCTTTCATTTAAGTTTGTGATCATCTTGCCTTCTACATTAGGTTAGTCTACATCAGTTGAAATTTTCATTATCAATTTGTAATTATAAGATTTCTTACTGATTTATTTATTAGTATTGTTTAAAATTTCATGCATATTCATCTTTTTTGTTGAGAAATATGTGAATTATCATAGTTACAAGGTAAATGTTCTTCAATATGAGGTAATAAGTGAATTTTATTTTTCATATCTCCATCTTTTTGAGTTTTTAAATACAACTTCGTAATTGATTACTATATTTTTGTATCCTTCCTTTCTTCTATCTTTAGGATATAAATATAATAAAGTTAATCCCAGTGTCACGCCCCAAGTCTACACCCTAGGCGGGACTGGCACTCGAAGACCATCGTTGGTCCCAAGCGAACCCTTCGCCTGACTTTCTGAACTCAGCGGAAGACTTACTCAACAAAAATAAGTTTAACAATAACTTAAAGAAATAACATCTTAGCCAAATTGGCAACTTAAGTCTCATTGCAAAACATCTGCAATACAAAGATAAGAGACTCATAACTAACTGTCTGTCTGTCTATGAAGCCTGTATAATATTGAGATGAATTTTGGGACAGACCCCTCAACATCCTAAGAAAGAAAGACTAAAAAGCGAATAAAAGAGTCCTCCGGAAAGCAAGGAGGCTCACCACTGACTCTGAGTGCTCAACTGGATCAACGAGGCGCTGGATGATGATCCTGGTTACCTGCGTCTGCATCATAATAAGATGCAGGCCAACTGGCATCAGTACATTGAATGTACGAGTATGCGAGTTGGAATGCTAAGAAACATAGGCTCGAAAGAGATTATGAAAGAAACACTTACCTTGGCTCTTCTCAACTCATGAATACTTAACTGAACGCATTTCATTATAACACAGTTTAAAACAAATGCAATATAAAGAAAAGGAAAATTGTTTAAAACATGACGTCAAAATCATAATCATAATATCATAAAAACTTACTATGCTCCCTCTCAAAGTCTACTTGTGCAATGCATGAATGAAGTCCCATACCCCCATTCATACTAAGCAGAACCCCTTGAGGAACTATGCAATTACTACTGTGGGAGTTTCTCTAACCGACAACCACCACTATGAGCCTAAGTGGTGATACAACGTTTTTTTCCATCACGCTGCCAGACTGTCCTATACTTTGCCGTCATATAGAACTACTTAACTTAGTGGATCCACTAGCTTAACTTATGTGATCATCTAAAAAGAATGACCCATTAATACCCATGATGGCTACATGGCTTTATGGAGACTTGAGTTTATATGAACTCACATTCCCATATCGGTGCTCAATACTACTCCCAAAAATATACTTAACTCATATGCTTTAAAAATACTTCTTTCTTTGGTTTGAGATAATTACTCCAAAACTTAGTTTAAAGGCTCTCTTGGAATCGATGTTCCCTTTTCTTGCTCAAATGTGAAACATTTATAAATTCTTTGGGAATACTTAGTTCCCTTATAGCTTTTTGAGAAATGAACTCAACTCTTTACTCTTTGCTTAACTTGAAACCTAAGTCTTAAAACAAAGTTAAAACATTAGTTAAAGACTTTTAAAAACTTTAAAAACTTTGCTTTGACTTGCTCTTAACTTTTAGACTTGGCTCTTAACCTCTCTTGACTTTGATCCTAACTTTCCTTGAATTGGATTATGGATTCAAGGTTCATGATCTCATGTTTATGAATGATTTCATGATGTTTAGACGTACCTTAGTGTGTTGGAATCAACTTAGAAACACAGGTACATTGCTAGGGAACAAGTACTAAAAGGTGGGGAATGAATGGGGAGAACTGGCGTCCCTGGCGCTTTGAGAGGCGCGGGGCGCCAGCCCTCAAACTTTAGAGGACAAGTTGGGGCGCGCTGGCTGGCGCGGCTCCCCAAGGGTAAAACTTCAGAAACCCTTTTGGGGCGCGCTGGCTGGCGCGACGCCCCACCCTTTCCCCAGGTGAACTCCGACTTTTCTCCTTCGTTTTTCATCTCTAAACCCTCCAAACTTCCATGGTTTCTTCCCCAAACACTTAGGATCAATAGTACCCTCAACATACAACAGATTTAACTCAAAAATTCACCCAGAAACACGAATCAAATCAACAAGAGACTTCATCAACACAACCATCAAAAACTCAACGAATTTTCAACAATGTTCTTCAAAACTCACTTTCTTTGCATTCAAACAACTTAAATTCGCTGAATTGAAACAAGATTGGTGTGTGGGTGAACTAACCCAACACTGTGTGATCTCACATACCTTGTAGGGATCACCCCCGACGAATTCCACTCGCAAAGCTTGAACGTTCTTGGCGATTTCTTGATTTCTCTCCTCTTTTCTCTTCTTTCTTCTCCTCTCCAAGCCCTAGCGTAAATTCTAATTTTTCTAAACTGAATAAAGTCTTGTTTTACCCCAATTAACTCCTAAAAACGAAATAGGCAAATTAGGTAAGGAAAAGACTAGTTTACCCTTCACAAATCCGGATTTGGACTTTCCTTAATCCAACAGCCCAACTTCCGAAAGACATAACTCACTCATACGATATCGAAATCGCGCAAACTCAGCGGCATTGGAAAGATCATTCCAAGGGCTTTCCAACCATATTTGGAAGTACCTCTAACTCATCCTGATCTAGAAGTTATGGCTATTTGAAAATGACCAAAACTCACTCTTCCTAACTTAAATTTTTTTTCCAGATTTTAAATTCTTTCCAAAAATAACTATTTCCAATTATAAGCTTCTTCCTAGTTATTTCGAATTGCGAGATGTTACACCCAGTTTATATTTATAATTAATTGTTTTGAGGGTAAGCATGTTAAATCTCATAGAATATTTTCACAACTAGACCCGTAAAAGAGTAAGTCTTTGATAAACATTAATAGTTATGTACGTCTTCTTCGTTATTTGATAATCATTTATCTGTTTAAAAACAACATGTTTGTACTTTTTCCTTTTTATATGTAATCTCAAATGTTAAGAAAATTCATGTACTACTATTACAAAGAGATACAAAAATTAGTGCAAAAGTAAAAATTAGTACTTAATTATTGTATTAGAATTCATATTTAATTCTTTATTACAAATCCTTTAATATATAGTTCAAGAAATATAGTGTATCTGTATTTTTAACATATTCATGCTTTCTTTTCTGTTTTTTTTTAATTTATGATTTCAGTTTTTTATACATATGAAACATTTTGTCTATAGCAAGTCGACTTCTAATAAATGTAACTCAATCAATATGACAATATTTTTGTCTATATATTTTAATGTGATGTCTTTTATTATGGATGTCATGCCTTTATTTACTTTTCTTTCTTTTCTATTTGAACTTGTAATTTTTTCTATAAATTTGATGTTACACCACCTAGACATTTTATAATATTTTTCTTTATACATATCTTTTTTATAGCCATTCCTTTTTGGATTATTAAAACTTACGTTTAGTAATTAAACTATATTAATTCTTCTGATATAATAAAAGGTTTATTTTTTGTGAAGTACTGAAAATATCAAGCCTCCAACATCTGACACAAGATTTTCATGCTATATTTTGTGAAGAGTTATATTCTTATGTCAAACTTACATACAATAAAGGACTTAGCTTTGAACTTAGCGACAAATTTATGTAGGCTCCACTTTGATTATATAAATTAACTTTTCTAATGCCAATTAGGGGACAAACGTGCAACGCACATTCCCAAGACTAGTAGATATCATAAGGCTCTATAGCTATAGTTTCGATAATTGTGCTCCATAGTTATAGTTTCATTTGCTACGGAAGTTGCGGTTTGTATATTTCTACCTGTATATTTTGCTTTGCGAAGAGAAATTTTATAGTTATACATTTAAAAAAAATTCAGAATTTCGTTTGTGTATTTCGCTTGTCAATATACAAACAAGGTAATTTATTATGATTCCTTTTATAAATCATATACAAATAGCTAGGGTAAGCATATATAAAATTCTGAATTTTTACAATCAGGAACCGAATTATACAAATTTTGAATTTATACAAATAACCAGTTTAAAAAAAAATGTTTTTTCAACATTTTCCTTCAATTATTTTAATTCATTAAAAAAATCCTACAATAAACAAAGTTATCATTTACTATTTTCTTCAAATTATTATTTGTTGTCTTTATCATATTTATTCAGACTTTAAAATCAACTAAAATTCTAATTATCAAATTTTTTTGAACTACGTAGAAAGTCTTAAAATAAAAAGAATTTTAAAATAAAATAATATTTTACCTTATAAAAATCCTTACTATCCTAATTTTTTTTACTTATTCCTAAGAGGTAAAAAGGAGAAGAAACAAATTATTTGTTGTATAAGAGGACTTAAACAATCTTATTCACTTAATGAACTATTTATCAAATTATTCGGGAAAAGAGTATAATAGAACAACAATTTCTAATATTTAATACTTTAAATTGACTAAATTTGTACTTCTTAAGTCCTTCAATATTTAAATTATATTGAAATTTTTAATGTTTTAGACTCTAAAGACAATTATAATTCAAAAAAAGGCAAGCTTCAAGTATGGTATATTCCCTTTCATGTTATTGCAAGTTTTATTTCTTTTTGCGGGTATTCTTAATTTTAATCTGTATTGATTATCTACACCGATAATATATAACACTATTGTGTCATGATAAAAGTTGTTTATTTAGTAATTAATCTATTTTCTCTTAAAGTTTTTTTTGTTAATTAATGATTAGTGTAATTGATTTATTTTTCGTATGTACAGTATCAATACTTTTTAAATTTTTTTAGGGAAAAGGGTAAAGAATGCCCTTAAACTATACGAAAGGAACAAAAATGTTCTCCGTTTATAGTTTGGCTCAAAAATGTCCGTACAGTCAATACTTTGGTTAAAAAATGTCCTTAAACTATACGAAAGGAACAAAAATGTCATTCGTTTGTAGTTTGGTCCAAAAATGCTCTTGTTGTCAATACTTTGGTCCAAAAATGCCCTTGTTGTTATTTAATGGGTCAAAAATGATCATTTTCCAAAAAAAATATATCATTATTTTCTTTTTAACACATTCTTTTTCTAATAATGTTTTTTTTTTTAAAAATTAGCAAATGTTTATCCTACTTCAATTCAGAAAAAAATAAAAAATAAAAATATTTTTTATTTTATTATCATTATTTTTTATCGTTATATAAATATAAATTAATGATGGATATACTAGAATCTTATATATATGACATATATTATATGTTGAAAGGGTACATGAAGTTATTCTATTTTAATTGATAAAATGAGATTAAGAAGAAAAAAAATATTTCCTACATTTTTATTTGTTAAAGTGATTTTAGAAGAAAGAAAATAACAATAGTATTCTTTAATAATATTTTAATTAGGAAGAGATGTGTGTGTATATATATATATATATATATATATATATATATATATTCGGAAAAGGGCTTTTGTGACCAATTTTGTAACTAAAGGGGCATTTCTGGACCAAGGTATTGACTGCAAAAGCATTTTTGAGCCAAACTATACACGGAGGACATTTAGAGGCGTATTCAGGATTTCGTAAAGATGGGTGCATTATTACGAAAAGATGCATCTAAGATATAAATTTGATCGATTTAACCTTTACGTTCTTAACACTGAACCATAAAACTTTAAAAATTATAGGTCCAACATATATAATACTACTAGTTTTAATTTTTAATATACACATTTGATTTAATTATATAAAAATTATACCAAGCTATTTTTTTTAAAGAATTTTCAATGTTACACATTTGAAAATTTTAAAGATTAAAGCAAAAAAATAAAATAAAAATTTATTGAAACGCCATAAGTGCTACTGATAACCACTTGGAGGGGTGTTAGTAACAAAAATAAGATAGATATAAGATTTAAATTTCTATATTTGCTTAAAGAGGTGCACCCAATCTTCATCGTATTATTATATGTTATTTTTAATGTGGGTTCACACCTCTATATTTTAAAAATATAACACTACTATATATAATCTAGACAAGGGAGCATGGGTTCACGTGAACCCACGGAACCCCCTCTAGATACGCCTCTGAGGACATTTTTGTTCCTTTCATATGTGGTACATTATCTGTAGAAGTAAAAAACTATTGTAGTTATTTGTTGAACCAATAGAGTTCAAATATCAACAAAACAATTTGCTACAATTAGTTATTATTTTTTTGATGTGAAACATGCATTGTGTGTGTTCTAATACGACTAGCAAAAAATGCAGGAGAAGAATCAACTAGGTTTAATTTGTGACCTATTGGCCGTTAAGCATTTTTACTAACAAATAATATATATGGTAGAAGCTAAACTTTTTATAGGATTAATAAAAAAAATATAGAAGATTCAACATGGTTCAAATTGTGATTTTTTTTACAACAAAATTAAATTTGCAAAATAATATAATAAGATAATCAAATTACATATGTGAACATTGTTCATTCTTCTATTTTTACTTATACTCAAAAAATGTATATTTCATTTAATAAAAAACAAGTAAGATAAATTACTGTTAATTTATCTTCTGCTTGAGTTTTTTCCTTAAAATGAATAAAATATTCTTTTTAAAGTCCTGCCATGTTCACAAACAATGTTTTAATTAGTATTTTGTACAATAATTTATATTTGTATGTCTCAAAATCAATTTAGAAAAAAAAAATTCAATGTGTGTCAAGTTGCATTTCGGTGAATATCCATCATTAATAAAATTAAAATATATTTATTCAAAACAATATAAAATTACACTAAATACGATTTCTTCCAAAATTAGAAAAAATAATAATATGTTCTGTTATTCGTCACGATATTCTAAGGTCATTGGTGCAAGTCAAAAAAAAATTGAGGCATGTTTTGTATTGTATATGTGTTTTCCTTGATTTTTTGGCCATTTTGGGGCATTTACGTAATATTTGGCCATTTTCGAGCAGTTACGAAGAGAAGTAAAGTTTTGTTCTGTTATTCATCACGATATTCTAAGGTCATTGGTGCAAGTCGAATATTTTTTTGAAGCGTTCTATAATATTATTATTATTATTATTATTATTATTATTAATAATAATAATAAAAGTAATAATAATAATAATATTAATAATAATAATAAAACGAAACAGGATCTCAGAAGACGGGCGGTAGTCCGCGAGGTCATTATCAATCTAGCTTGTTAACATCCGAATTCAAGGAAGAAATCCTAATCGAAATACATATAAATTTTTATATCGTTTAATGACTGTATGGAAGGACCTAGCCCTTCTACCCAAGCAAAGGGTCTGTCGAGATTCAAATACGTATTGTTAGTGAGCCCATGTGTCTAGCAGTTCAAATCGGGTATAAAACGCCCTTTTAACTCCTTATCGGGCTGAGACCACGGCTGGCTAGACGGAGTCACTAAGACAAAGCCACTAACTTGTTGTATTGAATCTGACTGTACCACCATCTCGACACCAAGTCAAGAAACCATATATAAATTTATTCATATTTAGATAAAGTCTAGATCATTCATGCCAGATATAAAAGTGAAGTTAGTTATTCGACATAGATATAATTCTTTAGCCGGACATAGTCACGGCTTAGATCGGAGAAGATAAGTATAGTAAACAGCAGCAGCAGCAGCAGTAGTCCATGGCTCTGATACCAATTAAAAACCTGGATCGATTAGTATAAACTATTAGAAACCTTTACTAACATAGTTTTAGCCTGGCCAAAGTTTATGAAAGCCCCTACTATCCGGGTCCGCTCAGGTCCGCCCTCACCTGGGGTAATCCAACGAGTACTCCAACGGATTTTTCTTCGACGGCCTTTCATAAATTTACCTGGATAAACTATGTTTGACCTTAGTCTTTACTGATTAATCTGTCATTATAATAGACACAACGCCATTTTCTATAGTAATTTAGTATGCTACAGCTCAACACAAACAGTTTAGCCCATCATTTGGGCTACAATCATAAAGAAAATCAAAATAATAAGAAGAATAGTACCTTGAGACTAAATCTTCAAACCAAAATGCAAACTTTTATTCCAACTTAAAAACTAGGAAAATATTACAAAGAGAGATACAGAGAGAGGGGGTTTTCCAAAACCTGCCCCTAACTAAACACACTTCCTCCCTTTTATAGAACAAAAGGGAATCTAAAAAGATAAAAATAATACAATACGTTGGCTCACACTTTTACTATGGCCAATAATAAAATGATAAAGCCGACAAACTCATATGGGCTCACATTATTTTTACTAGCCGACAACACTTTCGGCTTCTACTATCTTTTCTTTATAAAAGTATTTTGGCCTCATTCCATATGGCCGACAACTTTATTAAAGTAATAAATATTCCACTATTTTTATGGGGTCTTTATTCTTTCCTTTTTTCTTTGGCAGATGCGCTTGTACAGGAAGATTCTTCCATTTGCTATTAATATTTTTGTAAGATAGCTTTTAGGTCTATCTCTTCATCAACTTCTTGGTCTTCACCAGCAAAGCATGTATCATCGTCTTCATTAGTATGGCTTGCGGATGCCATAGAGATATCATTTTTTATCTCAATCTCAAGATTTTTCATTAGATCCTTTTTTACTTCTTCCATATAAAAGACAATTGCTTCTAATTTTGATAATACTCCTTTCTTCATGTGAAGTTTTCTAGCAATTTGCTTAAACGGACTAATAATATTCTCCTGAGGTTGTTCAATTTCTTGAGCATGCTATTTACTAATAGTAACATTTATTAAATCCAAGATCTCTTGGCCATGCACTTTTCCCTCTAAGTCTTTATTAATCAATTTACTCCAAAACTTTGTATAAAAAGTTCGTTGCAAACAAAGGAATCTTTCTAAAGTATTATGAACTTCAACATTCCATTTCATAATCCAAGGGATGGAAAATTCTATGAAAAAGTACATCATAGACATTCCCTCGAAAAAGATATTATCTTGTTCCATAGTTATTAACTTTGGAGAAATATCAATCCACTCATCATATAATTTCTTGTACTGTTTTCGTAGTATTTTTATTGTTGGTCCATATAGGGTCCACCATTTACAAAACCAATTTGGGATAGGTTGAGTAAAAATATTATAACAAAATTTTATAAACCATGAATGCTTCCTGTTGGCATTCTCATATAACAAGCCTTATTAAAGCTATCAACATAGTCCCAATAATTGTATTTTACTGCCATTTTTTGCTCAGGGTGAATATAATCACATTCCTTGAGAGGGCTCATACCCCATTCTTCTGGAGAAATAATCCTTTTTATAATGAATTTTGAAAAGTTATAAACTTTCCTGGTGTTAGCAGGGTAAAAATGTTGAAATTCAGCTGACCCTGTTGATAAGAGTATTATCTCATAGTGCATCCTGTATTTGTATGCAGTTGTCGTATAACAAACTGAATCTAAATACCTGGCCATTAGTTGCCATGGATCATTCCTCCATTTTAAATAACTATTTTCTAAAAGAAGTATAACTTCCTTTTTATCATTTTGATCAAACACTTCTGTGTTTTCTTCATCCATTAATGCTGATGAGTATGTCGGTGGATTATTTTCCGAATCCTTTTCCTTTTTGGATTTCATAAAATCCAAAAATTCCTTATACATGGAATGTTCCATATTAATACCACTGGATGATGCAATATTATTAGCAGCTATCAACTTCTTGTTTCCATGCTGGGCAAGGATATGACCTCCCATTCCATCTTGTGTTCGTCCTCCTCTTTCTCTTCTTGAAGAGGGAGGCGTCTCATCCTACAAATAGGAATAAACATATGTTAGTATTAATTCAAATATTCTCTAGTGAGAAAATCAGCAAGCTATTATCTGTGCCTTTTTTATAATGAATCTCAAAATCAAATGGAGCTAGTAAAGCTTGCCATCTTGCAAACATTTGTTTAGACACATCATGCTTACAATCTTTATTAAACATGAATTTAGCTGCTTGGCAATCAGTTTTTATCAAAAACTTTTGGTTATAAAGATCTCCTTGAAATTTAAGAACACTTTTCACTATAGCCAAGATCTCTTTCGCTACAGTGGCATAATTTTTCTGGGTTGTATTCCATTTGCCAGAATAGAATTGAACAATATAATGTCTCTTAGTATCAGGACAATATTGTGTTAATACTCCCCCATTACCAATATCTGAAGCATCGGTTTCTACTGACTTTTCCCAATTTGGATTAGCCAAAGTAAGACAAGGGAGGTTTTTAACCTTTTCTTTAATCCTTTTAACTGCTTCAGTATGGTCATTTGACCAAGCTTTAGGATTATTCTTTAGTCTATCATAAATAATAGTTGTATCTTTAGCTAAATCCTTTATAAAAGGAGCAACATAATTGAGACTACCAAGAAATCTCTGCAATTGAGTTTTATCAGTAATGATATCAGGAAATTTAGAAGCAAATTCTATACTTCTACGAATAGGACTGATATTTCCTCTTTCAATATTATGTCCCAAAAATCTGACATTTGTCTGAAATAAAGCCATCTTGGGTTGAGA
>JAJOOR010003344.1:0-42366 GCA_036250505.1 Solanum acaule
AAAGAAAATAGATAATCTCACCTTTAAAAATGGCCAGTGAAATATCACCATAACCCAATGTTAACTGAGTTTCTCTGCAGTGTTTCTTAGATTTATATGTACAAATATGATGTAACTACAAAGCATAATAACTCATATGGTAAATGTCATTAAATATAATAATGCCTTTTCACATTTTGCATTTATTAATTTGTAATGAAAATTACCTTTTAAATTCCATAACTACTGCATAATCCTAATATGGGTATATTAAAAAGGTGAAAAAACTTGAATAATAAAGTTGATTAATAATTAATTAAATGATGGTCTAATTAAAGAAAGAAAAATTACGGTTATGTATCAATGAAGAAGAAACCAACCAATTTTCTATAATTACTATATATAATTAATTGAAGGAATAATTAAATAGCTCATCATTTATTTAACATAATATTTTAAATCCTAAAATAAAGAGAAAATTCCGAAAATTTAGAGAAAAAAGATAATTTAAAATCCTGATCAAAGAAGTATGCCACATCAGCATTTTCATATCCTCCTTTATATATATATATATATAGAGTGTTGGTTTTCATTTTATAGCTTTTAATTATTTTAATTGCAATCATTATTATTATCACTAACATTTAACTCTTATTTTTAATTCAATTGTTACAATTTCCCTGCAGGAAGATGTAAGAAAAGTCTAAAAGTTTTTGGGAAAACGTATAATTTAAGAATTGAGCATTTAATTCCAATAAATAATCCTTTTATACTTCCATAAATATATTTAATTTTAATAAGAAAAATATTATAAAATGTCAAATAAAAAGGTGAAAAAAATTGAATAATAAAGTTGATTAATAATTAATTAAATGATGATCACATAATGAGGTCTAAATAAAGAAAGAAAAATAACGGTTATGTATCAATGAAGAAGACAACCAATTTTCTATAATTACTATAATTAACTGAAGGAATAATATAAATAGATCATCATTAATTTAATGTATTATTTTAAATCATAAAATAAAGAGAAAATTCTCAAAAATCAGAAAAAAAAGAAGAAGATAATTAGAAATCCTGATCAAAGAAGTATGCCACATCAGCTTTTTCATATCCTCCTTTATATATATACTAGTGTACTTGTCCGTGCTTCGCGTGGTTATAAGAAAAACTAAAAAATGATAAATGTTTGAATAAATAATATAATAAAAGAGAGAAACACAAATTAAAATACGACTTTGATATTACTTATTCAGAAAAATTGCTAAAAAGAAATTGTCATATTGATTAAAAAGTTGAAAAATATAAACGTTGATATGAAAAGCTTCAGTTAATTGACAATCTAATTATCATAGTTTCATACTAAATTCAATGATTTTATAGCAACATTATTGGTTCAATCAACAATCGTAAATCTACTCGATCAGAAATTACGTGACTTTCTTTTTGTTTAAGTGACACAATAATGAAACTAATAAATAAAGATACATTTGTGGTAAATCACGGTGAGAAAGAAATACTTGTATCATATTCTAACATAGTTATGCACGAAATTCAAAAGTTAGAGATATATTTTTTTCGATATTCGATGTTCGTATCGACACTCATCTAATACAATTTGTGTCTCATAAAATGCATTGTATATTAAATTTTGTGTATTTAAACTCTCATTCTTGTAGAGACATTGCGAGAAGAGAGAATTAAGTTGCAATAGTGCAACGTTACGGTTGAGGTTACATTTATACAAAAAAAGAAGCTAAACACATAACGGAAAATGAGATATAAAAAATAAGTCATGATATCATTTAGTGACTTGGTGTGATACTTACCTAATCCAATTATATAGAGACTATCAAAGATCGACAAATAAAATAAGTTTTAAAAATAATACGTGTATGCAATTTTGAAGATAGGTCAATAAAAAGTTTGTCAACATAAATACAATTATTTATATTATTGAAATATTATCGTGGTAATTATTATAAATAGTTTGGAGTAACAACTCTCCAAAGGATAACTCCTTCTTTAATGTAGAAAAAAATAAAAGAAACTTTTATTTGTTTTCAATAATAATAAAATTAATACACATTAATCATCTATTCACATTTATTATGGTAAAAAGAAAAAGAGAAAAATATGACTCCTATTATCCTTATTTACACCCCATTTATGTTGTGAAGAAGCACATTATTTGTATAACTTACCTAAATCCCATAGTGTAAAGATCTAAATTACATTCTATCCCTACTCTTTTTCAATTTACGAAAATCTCTTCAAAATCAGTGCTATCCAGATACATAGCAAATAAGTCGGATACATTAATTCCAATACATTAAAACAAATTCAGTTACACTTTTAAAGGAAAGGGAATCAATTTTGAATGTGAGTTCCCTAAATCACGCTAATCAACTTATTGTCAATCTTTCTCAAATGGTAACAGTTTCAATTAATTCAAAATTCAAATTTTCTTCTCTCAATTCTCTTCCAAATCCTCCTAGCTTCAAACAATTCAATCAGACGCAAATCCTTCCAGAATCAACAAATTCAAAATTCATTTTTTTTCTCTCTATTCATCGTCTCATGTTCATCGAATAATCATTCAAATCAGATTCAAATTTGCCAAAAATTTGATAAGATACATAATGATTAGTTGTTGGAAAATAATTTCTTTTGTGAATCTCAAATACACCATTGCAGTAGATCGATGAGATGAGGAAAAACTTGAAAACCCGATATATAGTAGAAGGAAATCACAGGAAAATGTTGATTCTGCTGCTTGGCATACTCTTCATCTCACCTCGATCGTGGCACCACTGTAAGAGATGGTCAAAGAAGTTACTGACCACTTCGATTTGTATTTCAAAATACATTAAAAATCTAGTTAATGTATCCCAAAATTGTTCTTCTCATTCTTTCTAAAAGAATCTCAATTTTTGAATCAAACTTGTCAATAAATTGTATTGATACAACATGAACATGTCCATCTTGTTGAGACATTCTGAAATCTGAGAAAGTGAGGTGAGGTATGAATGATACAAAAGTGATGAAATTGTTGTTGGTCAAAAAATTGATTTGTGAATCTCAAATCAACCATTGCAGTTGAATTAAAGATCGATGAGTTGAGGAAAAATTTGGAGATCTGATACATCGTTGAGGTGAAGAAATAAGAGTTTGGATTTTCAATGTATCCGTTATAAATTGATATAACAAACAGAAAGGCTGAAGAGATGCATAACTTGGATGGATCATTCATACCTTTTATAATGTTGTTTAATCGTTTTCTGAATTTTGTTTATGAGATGGATAGATTTATCAATACATTACTATTTATGTATCTCATTTAAATTGAGAAGTGTTGTATTTCTACTAGATACATTAAGTAAGTAATTGATGTCCATAAGATGTAAGGTTTGAGATCGATACATTACTTTGTGATAGTTGCTACGTATCAGATACAATTAGTATAAATTTGAATTTACGTATCATGTCTAAAAAATTATATATTTGTTCATGCAATAATAGAATGTTGTGTATCCGATACATTATATCATGTATCAGTTATATGGTTTAGTAGATGTAATATTTGTGTTCCATAAAAATGTGTATCTAACACACAATTTGTGCGGTTGTGTTTGATAAAAATAATTGTATTTGATATTAGCACTGTTTAAAAGACAGAATATTGTGTACATGATTCATTATGTTGTGTATCTAATACATGATATAATATATGTATTAATGCGCTTCATGTTTATTGTATCAGATACATAGCTGCAAGAACTTCATATTTTGCCTCGAACTAAACAAACTTTTGATAATAACATTTGTGTATCACTGTTTATGAATCTGATACATACTTGTGTGACAGTTTAATGTATCATGTACTGTGTACTGTTACATATCCTTCTAAATTTGAATAAGAGAGAAGATGCATAGCAACACCTAGATACATGATAAGTGATACATTTGGGAGAAGTTTTATATCAAGTATCAAAACTAATTAAGTTTATGATCAAAATTAATATTTGAACACGATACACTGTGTATGATAAAATTGTAATGTATCATAGTGTTGAAACAAAGGCATTATACATTAATTTAAGAAACAAAACTAACTAGATACATTAAAAATCTAGTTAATGTATCTAATTAGTAATTTGAACACGATACATTGTACATAGTGAAATAGTAATGTATCATAATGTTGAAACGAAGACATTATACATTAATTTAAGAAACCAAAACAACCTGATACATTAAAAATCTAAACGCATATATATCAGAAAAAAAGATGAACAAGGAAAAATCAGAAAAAAATTTCAATAATCTGATCTATTTCGACTTCTCTTTCTCAACAATCACTTTAGAAGACAAATGTACATCCACTTTTTTCTACATTTACTTTAGAAAACGAAGGTACATCCTTCTTCTCATTCTCCTTCTCAACATTCACTCTTGTAATTTTTTTTTACTGTTAACATAGACGTCACTCATGAATCTCGATCCAAAGTCCTTACTTTTCCACTAATAGATCGACTTTTTTCGTCTTTTTGAGCGTTTTTTCCACAGTCTATTTAGAAGGCGAAGAGGCATCCTTCTTCGACTAGTTGAGTAATACCAACACTAAAAGAATGATCATGATCCATATGCATCAGGAAATAAAGAAGAAAATAAAATAAAATTGAAGAAGACGGCTGTGGAGGAGACACAGTATATCAATTGAGTAGTTTGAATTTGATTGATCGGAGAGAGAATCCTTTTCAGAATAAAATTGATATGAAAATTCTAACATATAAGATTGTAGAGAATCCTTTTGAAAATCAAATTGATATGAAAATTGTAACTGATAAGATTGTAGAGCAAATTATGGAGAGAATAAAGGAGTGAAAAAAAGGAAGGAAATCATGTGTTAAGGATGGGATACTTATGTATCCGGTTGACTTGAAAATTTGGGGAAAATAAGGGATTTTGGAAATATTTTGAAATGGTAGGGAATGATGGAAATTATGGAAAATAAAGATGTGTATATAGGTAATTTATCCTAAAAACTGATTAGGTGGTTTGATGTATTATTTATTGCACTATTATATTTAAATAAATATGCATCGTTATTCTAGGTGATTAAAAGATATCATACCCTGTTGATTGTAGTAGCTCTGACCATTCCAGATATTCATTCTAGGGGTGTCAAAAATGAATCCAAACATAGATAATCCGCCTAGTTCGTTCAAAATTTTAAGGATTGGGATCAAGATAATTTGAATTGGGTTCAATCTCAACCCATTCAAGCCTAACCCATTTTAAGAGAATCCTCAATTCAATCTCCAATTTCAACCCGTTTTAAAACTCTTTATTAAGATATGTTCCTTTATTAAAGGTATGAATTATTATCTATTTAACATCTCTTAGGATTTATCTATCAATTTGTTACTTTTTTAAAAAAAAATCTTGAATTGAAATTCGAATTGTGATTATAAAAGCTAAATATCACTATATTAAAATTATTGAGATTAATCGGTCAAATTGGGCGGGTCAAAACCCAACCCGTTTTTTAGCCCATTTGAACCCAACCCATTTGAGCCCAAAGTAAACTTGGGCAGGTCAAGACCCAACCCGATTTCTACTTCAACCCATTTTAATATCTCCAATTTCAACTCAACCCGCTCATTTGACACCCCTAATTCTTTCCTCCAGATATTAATGAATTTGACAAAAAGAATAGAGCTTAATAAGCATGTCACAAGTAACATTTCACAATTTAATGAATCTTTCACTCATTTGATAGGCTAATTAAAGTATTATTATGGTTAAACTCATCTAACTCCAATAAATATAATCTACATACTATCATTTATCAAGCTCTATTAATTAACAAATGCAATTTCCGTTCGATAATTAAGGCTGATCATACCCTTATTTGAGATTATGGATTTTTTTTAAAATAGAGTATTTTATTATGAATTTAACTAATATTCAACGATTTTATAAGTACTTTTTTATACGTTGAAATAGAAACAATTTTTTAGGAATTAGTCCACCAAATAATTGATAAAAATGAATGTGAGTTTCAAGCATTGAAGTTAATTTGAAAGGACTTAATACATATATGTGATCATTTGTTATTTAATTAATAATTATTATATTGTATCGATAGAAATTATTCAAGTACCTTGTCTAATGGCTACCATTTACTTCTATAAATGTCCTTGTCTGTGTTTTTTTTTCCTTCAAGGAATGAGTAATTTATTTGTTATTACAATATTAAGCCAAAATGTCAAATGATGATTTAGTCATTGGTTATTCAACAGATAATAATTAAATTATCCTTAATCATAGACATCCAATCAATCAATTAGCGCTTAAAGGGGACGCTTGTATTTTAATATGTATAATTTATATCAAATTAAAAGCAGTTTAAGTTTCTTCGTTATTATAATAGAGGACATATTATATATTTTATGTGGTTAATTTATCTATATAAATAATGCTTAAAAATAAATATATTTTTTTATATTTGAACCGGAAGTGTTCAATAGAAACACGCATGGTTCTTGGATACTCAATTAAAATAAATCATTATTCAAAAATATTTAAAATTTAATTTGTTAACTAATTACTGTTGTGATTTGTCTTGTTGAATGTTTGACTCATGTTTGGGTAGCTAAAATACACCGTTTTTCTTTACTACGTGATAGTGATTGTGTTCAGGCCTAGAAATATAGAAATAATATATTTCTATTGTTCTCCCCGTTTTAATTTAATTGTGTTTTTTTTCTATATGTTTTAAAAAAGAATGTATTCTTTTTATGTTCAGTAAAAATTTTAATTTTAACATTGATATGATGAGTTTAAGATCACAAGATTTAAGAGATTATATATATTTTTAATTTAAAATCACAAAATTTATAAGTCTCTTTTTATTTCTTAAACTTCATGTTCAATCAAACTAAGATACTTAAATTCGATTAGAGAAAGTACTTTATCATTTTTTTTATCGATACAACTACAAATTAGGTCAAAATTAAAGGCAAAGTTAAAATTTAAACTTTGAGAGTTTTATCTTTAACATTCTTATCATTGATATATTTTCAAAATTATGGATTCAAACTTATTATAATTATATTTTTATTAATATTTGTAGTATATTTTTGCAAGGAAGTCTATGCTTGCATTATTACGGGTGTGCAGCGGTTGGTTCGGTTCTATTTATATATTATCGGTTCGGTTTATCAGTTTTCAAATACGCTAAACCAATAATAAACCAATAAGATATTCTTTATCGATTTGCGGTTTATCGGTTTTTGGTTAACCCAATAAGAAAAATGCTCATAAAATAGATCTATGATTTCTCACTTCTCTAACAATTTGGCACGATACGGTGAGACAAGCAAATCTGTTGTAAATGCTTTGATATAGTGAAACAAGAAATATAATGAGAAATTGCATCAATAAGAGTAGATGTCGTACGAAGGCTACAATAACATGTTACAACCAAAACATAATATGGAATTTCTGATGTGAAGTGAAGTACTATCAGTGGCGTAGCCAGAAATTTCACGAAGGGTGTCCAAGAATCACATAGGTAAAAAAAATAATTTGACGATGGGTGCACTAAAAATTTGAAATTAAACTATGTAACATTAACAATTATTTTTTTTAATTAAAAAATATACTAAATTTTTTAAAATCAAACCACATAAAATTTAGCTTGAATTTTCATGTTTATTTAGTAGGAAGTGAACGAAAAAGAAAAAAGAAAAAAGAAAAAGATAAAATTCAGTTTATAATGAAATCACTTTTATACTTCAAGATTTCACCAACCTTTGGTGAATTAACAACAAGATATGAAAAATAAAGAGTAAAATCAAATGAGTTTTTCTAAAGAGAAATTCTATATAGAGCCTTTTTCACCTTTAGTAGCTTTATAGAAAAAATTTAGAATTTGCTTATTAAATTTAAATTAAATAATTACTTTTAAATTTTATTTAAAATTTTAGTGAAAAGAAAAAGTGATTAAAATTTGATGTTTACTATGCTTTTTTTTGGTTATATTTTTAAGTTGTAGGTCTCTAATTTGAGATTGTTCTAATAGATAATATGAGTTTTGAATTGTTGAAAAAATAACATATTTATTAAATATGATTAGGTCTCTAATTAAGAGCTTTTTGAAAATGTAAAAACAAATGCAGCTACTGGGATTCGAACCCGTGCGTGCGCGCATTTATTAACCTTCGCGTTGGGCAAAGATACCATTGGGCTAAGAAACTTTACTGTGTAGGGTGTTCAAAATGTCTTATTTAACCATTTAAAGTATAATTTTACTTATATATACGATGTAATTTTTCGATGAAGGGTGTTCAATTGGACAACTTGAGCATACTGTACCTCTGCCCCTGAGTACTATGACGTGTGAAGTATGTAGACCGTACTGTAGACTGTAGAGAACTGATATAGTGTCAAGTTATGTTAAATTATCAATATTTAATATTTATGAAGGGTATAGTAGTAAGTTACTATTGTCTTAATGAGTTATCGATTTACCCAATAACCCAATACTAAAAACCGATAACACAATAATACCTTTTTTATGAAACCATTTAAAACCCAATAACTTAATAACCGATAACACACCCCTACGCATTAGCACGGCCAATAAGGGGAAAATTGGAAAGAAAAAAAAACAGAAAACAATATATATATATATATATATATAATAGTTTTGAGAGTAAAACATATTCTTATCAAATATAAAATGAAAATAATTATCAAATATAAAATGAAAATAATCATATGGTAAGATATTATGTAATTATTATTCTTAATCTATTCTAACTTCTTGAGATAGTGAAAGTCTGCATACACTTTATCCTCCTCAAACTTCAATTAGTGAAATTTCATTGAATATGTTTTTGTATTATTCTTAACCCACTAACTAAACACTAATCTATTAATATAGAAAAAAAGTAGTTAACATAAAAAAGAAGAAGGTGAAAAGAGGACAAATATTATTTTATGGACGGTGATGAATTATGAAAAGATAAGAAGAGCATTATTCCTGCTTTTTAAGCCGGCCAATATTGACGTGATGCTGTGGAACTAGTGCGACTTTATATTATTATTATACAAAAGAAAAAGGAAATTAAGGATCTTTTATTTATTAATTAAAAAAAGAGGTGACGTGTACTTGGTGATATTCATGGCATAATAAAAATAAAATAATCACTAATTAATAGATGGTTGAGATGATTGAAATTTCGTTTTGAAATCAAATTTTAGGAAGGAAGAACTATAAGATATGACACTAAATATCAAATATAGGTTGGTTAAATAGAAGTCTTTATAGCAAATTTAATCACGTTTTTGATCCATATTATAATTGAGAAACTTTTTTGGTTATTAACTAAAAAAATAACCAATGATGCAACATGTTGGATTTTATTTTGTTCATATTATAGAGTAAACGAAAAATATATTCCTTACTCCTTGGTATCTTTATTCTTTACGATGTTGGTTCTTATATTAACAACTGGAATATATTTAGTATTCATTTTAAATTTAAAACGAGACGACAATTTCTTTTGAATTTAACCAAAATAGAAAAAAAAAATTATCTCAAAATGGGTCCTTGAATTACAAAAAGCGCTTCAAGGAATATAAAAATATGGGTCCTTGAATTGCAGCAAAAGGACTTTTTAAAAATAAAAATAAAAAAGAAATAAGAGTTATAATCGAGCAATAAGTACTTTTTTTCATTCTTAATCAGATGTTTGAAATTCGAGTCATTTTGACTACAGAGTTGTCCTTGTTAGGAATTACCTCCAATATGGTACTTTCTTTTATGGAAAGTCAATTTAATTAGTTCAATTCTGACACAAATACTAAACGCGGAATGAAATTTTTTTAAAAAAAAATATTTTATAGAGATTCTTAATTGTCAACTACATCCACAACTTCTTCTTTTTCTTCTAATTTAATAATGCTACCCACATACCAGGCAAAACATAATTTTTTAAAAAATTGTCATGATTCATACCTTGTTGGAGAAATTACTACTTTTTTTTTTCCAAAACTTCTTATAATCAGAAAACTATAGTGCCCAATTTTAAGAAAACAGATTAGTAATTTGGTAAGGACTCAAGAATGAATTTTGTCATGCTTAATTTTGTAACATAATATTTTTAATCATGCAAGACTATATATAATAATAATTCAATTAATACAAAAGTCTAATTAAAAGATTTGGTGATTTTGATATAAGATTGCTTTAAAAAAAAATTAACCTCCACCACACATTAAATTCCACACCTGAAAATAATGTTGTTCTTTGAAAGTGGCACAAAGTGATGCTAAAAAAAGAAGATGAAAGGATTTTTGTACCTATCTTTAAAGTCAATCAAAACAGTTTGTCATTTTCAATCCTTAGACACATTTTTTTAGGTAAGAATTTTATGAGAATATTCAAAGAAAATTAAATTAAATGCCAGTATCTACTTCTTGGGGACCAAATTAAAAGAGTATATTTTTGGGTGGAGTATGAATTATCTCATCATAAAAATACTCCTACTTTATATATTTCTTTGTTACGTTTTTGCCTATCTAACTAAAGTGAAAATGGAGTAGGCATGCATTTGTACAATATTTGAGTGGAGGTTGGAAAATAGAGTATTCAATTTTGAAATTGAAAAAAGGTTTAAACAACATTTGAGATGAAATTTTAAAAAAATAGAATTGAAGTCGAAATTAAGGTGTGTTTGCCTATTTGGTATAGAGAAAAACTTTTCTCCTGATTTTTTGACGTTTGATTGGTCAAATATTTTGCTAAGGAAAAAACATTTGTTTCTCTTATGGAAATATGAAAAAACAAGTTATACAAACGATATTTCACATTGATATTGTCCTCCATACCTTTCACCACATGACCTCAACTTCACCTCCACACCTCTTGTCTTCTGTCGTCACCTCTCATAGTATTTGTCTAGATTATATTCAAATACATTTAAAATAATATTTTTACTTGCTTGTCAAACACAAAAAAAACTAAATAAAAAAAAAATCACTTATTAATTATCTTAAGAGATATATTTTTAAAAAAAACATTTTTCACGAAACATTTCACATCATATCAAACGCACCCATAGGAAAAAAATGCGGAAGTTGAACTCAGCTCCTGTTTGTAAACTTTATTTTAAATAAGAAAAAATGGTAAATTTTAATGGACGATAAGTGACAGAAAATCACATCAATTTTTCATTTTAATGAAATTCAATACTTGGGAAAATGTTCATCACCAAACTAATATTTGCAAATATTAAAATAATATGTCGCCTAAACGACCCTAAATTGTTGGTGGTAATTGCCATTTTAATGTTTAATTCATTTGAAATACGTTTATTAAGTTTTCATTTGAAGTCAGCCCGTCAGGTATTCGAATACTTTTGCTTTGAGTCCCAACTATTAATCCAGATTCACACCAAGAAAATCACATATTAAAATATTTGTTGATATGTTATCTTCGTAACAAAACAAATATATATCGAACTTCAGCATTTGTCAAAACTAAAATAGTATACTAAAGGGTACTAGTAGTATTTAAGCTCGTAACATAAGTTTATTAAAAGGCGAAATGGTCTGCTAGACTCTTATATTTGTATGCGTTTGTATTCTAAACCCTCATACTTAACAGTTTGTCAACTAAACCCTTAAATTCATTAAAACACAATACTTTATGTCCTTTTCTCATCAGATCACTGTGTGTGTAATCCAACTTCTTACATGTGTAATTCCATGTCATTTTACAATGACACGTAAGAAATTAAATATTAAGAAAATAATAAAAAAAAATATTTAACTTTTGGAATTTTTTGAATAGCCATGTTCTTCGACCTCCATATGTGCTCACAATTTGAGCACCAAATTTATGTAAAAATTGATGAATTTTTTTTTTATTTGACTTGAAATTTTAACTAGAAGTTCATAAACACAAAACCTATTAGCCACAATCACAAATTTGAATTAATTTTACAAGTTCATAAGACCCATTTGTTGTTCTTCAATTTTTCTCAAACTTATCAATGAAATTTTCAACTTTTTCAATACCCACCATCACTCTTTACGTTAATTCATATCATACCTTCTCTTTAAATCCAATACAAATAATGGTTTCAACTTTTAAATAAAAATTAAAAATTTAGATAAGGGGGGCTGAAATTGATTTGTTGCAAAGTGGAGTTTTCAATTTTTTCAATACCCACTATCACTCTTTACGTTAATTCATATCATACCTTCTCTTTAAATCCAACACAAATAATGATTTCAACTTTTAAATAAAAAAAGTTAAAAATTTAGATAAGGGGGCTGAAAAAGAAATTAGGTGCGGTGCACGAAAACGATGAAGAAGGAGGAGGAGGAGATGGAGAAGGAAAAGGAGGAGGAATGGATGTGGTGGGTGAAGAAGAAGAAGAGGGAATGGATGTGGTGGGTGAAGAAGAAGACGGGTGATTTCGAAGAAAAAAAGGGAATGGATGTGGTGAGTGATTTTGTTGAAGAAGAAGAGACTCAAGTTTAGGGTTATGGGTGGGAAGAAGAAGAAGACGGACAAAAAGGGAATGGATGTGGTGGGTGAAGAAGAAGAAGAAGACGACGGGTGATTTCGAAGAAAAAAAGGGAATGGATGTGGTGGGTGATTTTGTTGAAGAAGAAGAGAAGAAAGTTTAGGGTTATGGGTGGGAAGAGTGGTGGAGAAGAAGAGAAATTGGGGTGCGGTGGGGTGGGGTGGAGTGGGAGAGGGTTAACGAAGAAATATATATTTTTCAATTAAAAAACAAAATCCCAAAAAAAAATGTTTTTAAATAGAAAATAGTATAATGACGCATTTGGAAGCGAGTGCATTTACACATTTTTCCAACTTAGATTTGGTCAAATGATCAGAGGGGTTTCAAATATTATATTTTAATAAGTTTAAGGATTCAGTTGACAAAGTATAAAGTAAGAGAGTTCAGAATACAAACTCATATAAGTATAAGGGTCTATCAGACCATTTCGCCTTATTAAAAGACTATAATTTAGCATAAATCAAGAATCATTAAGACATTGAAGGTGTTCCAAAACCTTAAGACATCATAATATATACTGTAGCATGGTACTTCCCAAAGGGTTAATTAAATGAATTGAAATTTGATGTTATGCTTTATATATATATAGAAGAATTGATTATCTACCAAATATTTAATTATTGGAGCAATCAATATCAGTCTCAACATCATGCTTGGTTTTCTCTACTTTTTATACCAAATGAACAATCAAGGCAAAAGTAGCACTGCATGTTAATTAGGAAATGTTTCTTTGATGTGTGGACTTATTATTAGCTTCATTATTTCATATTATAAATTAAATACAAATAATTAAAAGTTTTGTATATCAAGTATATATGTATGTATATAATTACTTTATCAACTGACATTGCCATGCAGCAAGAACCCAAGTACACAGCCCATGGGCCTGCAGATCGGATGCGAGCTTGCTGGGCTTGACATATGTAAAGGAGAAAAAAAACACAGAGCACATTCTTAACAAAGCTAAAATAGTAGTTTTCAAAATTATACTATATATTTATTTTGATGTGTGTAATATGTATCGTAAAATATAATTAATTACTAATTCGATTGGATGTATCGGAATCAGATACATACATGTATGTCAGATACACGTAACAAATTAAGTATAATTTATTTTTAATATAATTATTATATATCCAAAATATGATTGACATCTACTTATTAAAAAACACAGTAATAAAAACATCCTCTTTGAAACTGCCAAAATTGTCACATTGGTGCCAAAAAACACCTTACATCAAACCAAATAAACTTCCAAAGACTCAAAAAAAAAAAACTAGAAATAAAAACACATACTTACATTCATTGAAATCCCACACAATTTCAATCTCTTTGTTTATGTTTCCCTATTCCTGTCCCTTTAACACAAGACTTAACAAAGCTCTTGAAACTAGTCTTGTTATGAGATGCCTTATTCTTCTTCTCCTCAATTATAACAACATTATTCTCTTCTCTTTTCTTATTCAAATTCAAATTCAAATTCTCCTCCTCTTTTTTCTTCTTCATCATCTCCAACTCTGCCTCCAATTGCAAACACACATTCAACACCCTGTTCTCAACATTTACCAGCCTCTCAATGAGTGTCCCCTTATGCTCCGTCTCCGAAATCACGTCGTCTATGGGCCGGCAATGCTTCTCCATGCTTCTTGGAGAGAAATCGAGCGACGAAACTTGCCCGTCGCTCGTTAATGTCTCGCTTGATGCTGTTGATGTCTTCGGGGAATGATCACCTCCTCTAACTTCCTCCAATTTTTTGATCTATATACAAACATGATTTTATAAGAAATCCTTCGAAAATGGAAAATCATAAAACATAAAATATTGGTCTGATTTGATTGATTCTGAATTCGATAACTCGTGGAGTGAAAGGTAATTTTACACTATTATATCATGTCATGATTAACCTCTATTCCCAACATTAACAAATAAACATGTTACAATCTTACTCTGAATAGATTAAGATACAGTACTCATAATTTGTATACTTTTTCTATTTTGACTTGGTACTTGGCACTTTTACGTGCTAGTTTTTAAATTTGTATACTTTTTCTATTTTGAGTTCAACTTATTTTTTGCTTGAATCAAATAATAAGCACAACCACGTTAAAGGTAGAAAATGAAGAAAACAACTGATGCAAAAGGAGAAAAACAAACATATCTAGAATCATTATAGCAAGAAAATAAATAAAAAAGAGTAATTAGAGAAGTACTCACAATATTGTCAAGTCTATCGAGCCTAGAGAGTATTGGTTCTTCTACTGCTGCCATTTTTTTTCTCCTTAATTATATCCTTTTTCTCTCTTTCTTCAGTGTGTTGTGTTGATGATAATAATAGTAATATAATTGCCGGGGTCAGAGGCAGAGGGATATTTATAATGGATTTTAGGTGGTAAACTAATACGTGGCAGGATATAAGAAGAGCAACTGGCAGTCGACACGTTACAACATTTTATATGTTTGATGAGTATATGATGATGTTTTGGTAAATCTATATTGTGTTGACACGTTGAGGATTGCATGCAGTGGATATGTATTCACATTTTTTGTGTCATGTTTATCCCACTTCCCAAAACTACAACCCTCGAAGGTTCCAAATCAACAACCATTTGCCTATTGGTTGACTTAGCACGAAAAAGACTTTTAAAATTTATAATTTAAAATAAATTATGATATTTGTATGACTAGAAATCATATTAGCATTTAAGAATAGAATGAACATTTTTATTGTTATTAAAGAATAATAAGTCGTATAAGGTGAGACTTAATTAGTTAGTCATACTCGGTGAACCTTGTTCTCATCACGTAATACATCCAGCAGGCTGCACAGTTATTAAAATGGTAATTAAGATTGTAAAAATAAATTATTAAAGTAATTTTTGAATTGTTTTGGACAGTAAAATAACCAAACTACGTTCATGTTTCCAATAAGGTAAAAACAAACGCAAAAGTTAAATATTTAACGGATGTTTACATCTTCAGATTCTTAGGATCCATTTTCATTTGAACAAGAATAAAGATTACAAAACAGTGATATAAAACAATTTAGTAAAGTGGGAGGATTAAAAATGGAGCTGAATGTCCTGAACCTACTCAAGCGAGAACTAATGACCATCTAATTTATAAGTAAATGAATGAATAAAAAATAGTTTAAGCTTCTTGACGAGATGACGGCATAATTCTATGTAATCTGCCAATCATTATAAAACATTCAGAAAGGATTGCAACTTATTGCCATGAAGTCACATATGGATGAAAAAACATGTAGTCTGTCTGATATATTGGTCAATCAGATGCACTATACAGTATTGCCTATCAAGACTAATGGAAAAAGGAAGGGCAAAATAAAACACCAAAGAGAGCTAGCTATGCTTCTCTCATTAATCAATCCAAACTTCCAGCAATCTCATCATCATCAGATGGCCATATAACAGTTTGAGCTAGTCGTTCACGCATCAGTTCCACATTCTCATCAGATATTCTGTTATATAATTCAGCATGATCACATTTCTACATCCAACACACAATATTCATTAGCGTTCCTCTGCATCATTGCAGTTGAAATAGCAAATTTACACTCGTCCATGATACAATACAGACAAATGGAAAATAGATAAAAGGGATTAGTACGCCTTTCGCCATAAATTAAACTATTTGTTTGTCATCAAGAACAGGTCAATAGACTGCTTTTGAACAAAGATATGTATAATTCAAGAACACGGTACTTTTGAAGGAGCAAAACATTTACATCAAGCAGTAGCTAAAATCAAAGTGGCATACCTGCATCCATATGCTGTAAAGGCTAAGACGTGTAATCATCACTCTCTCAGCAAGTTCTCGCTTTTCCTGCAAAACTTTTAGAAACTATCACACACACAGAACAATACAGTCAAAATGCAAAACTCGGCTAATATGAGAGTAGTTATCCTTAAATCTAAGCAGAAATTATTACAGTGCTATCTCCTTGAAAACATATTTAAATGGATGCGGAAGACATGTGGGAAAATCCTTGCAAGTTGCATGCCATATTTCACTTTTTCCATATAGAAAGATAGAATATTTATCAAGATATACAATGTTACCTTGAAAAGCTGTTGAAGGAAATTTTTCCCAGTGTTAGGCACGTGGTTTACTACAAAACTGTAAAAAGAAAAACGATAAAAAATTAGTGAAAAACAACCAGTAAGCAAAACCATCAAAAGACTCATACCTCTCAGTGCCATTGAACAAACAAGATTCTTTGACAAAGCAGTTTCGCTACTTTTTAATAGGTGAAACTACACTTTAGACCCTGTGCTTCCAGTTTGGGGCTTTGTTCTTCTTTTCATATAACGGTGGTGTCTACGCTAGCTTGTGTGCGTCTTGACTAATCCCACTAGCACATGTATATATTAGATAATCAACTCTGTCCATCAAAGCTTGGACAACCAAGAAGAATTAACCTAGTATTGCCTCTACTATGATTTGAACCAAGCTTCCCTGGGTATTACTCCACTTATTCGACCACTAAGTCACTCCCTTGGTGACTCCAAATCAGAGCATACTAAGCTTGCAAAAGTGGTAGTATAATCCAATTTTAAAAGGTATTTTCTAGGGAATGGATGATTTAAAATACGAGTTCTCAGGAGAAATTTAATGTTACCTTTCAAGTGGATAAGCAAATTCGGACAATATTTTCCGTATTTCCATTCAAATCAAGATTAACAGATATCTAGGAAAAGGAAAAAGAAACAGTTTCAAGAGAACCAAAGAATGTCAAATGAAAAATGAAATGCACTATAAAAGGGAAAACATAGAAAAGCTCAGGAGATAAAATGCTCATCGTATTTTAATAATAAAATAGAAAAAGTAAAGGACGACGAGAGAAGCATGTTGGAACAAATGTTCAATTATTTTTGAAACAATACATTTGATAAAAGTTTTGATTTTCTTATTGAATGAATGTGAATCCATAGGTTTCACTTCATTTTGTTTATACGTTAGGTTCTTTTGAAAAATACATTTATCTTCCAAAATTCACAAACCTACTAATAAATGTTATTTGATGAAAATTCTTCTTACAAGAACTTTTATCTTATAAATAGTTCTTCTTTTCTCGTAAAAGAAAAGCACTTCAAAAACTCTTTCCCTTGAAAATATTTGAGAGACATTGACGAAAAGGGGAAACCACATATCAAGAATAGAAGAGCAACGTTCTTGAGTGCTACTTGTGGTGTGGCTTAGTTGAATCCCAATGATAGAGTTGTCATTCATTCTTCCATTTGCTCGTGGGAGAGACTCCAACTTTCTTCAAGAAATGTCTTGACGTGCCTCTAGGCCAAGCAAGTCCTATTTTGGGTCTCTAATATTTTTATTATCTGTATTATCCTTGTTCTAACAAAGCATATAACTGCCTCAGCTACTGTTCTGGCCTTTCACTGCCTCTACAATGCAGCTTCTTTCCCTCTCTCAGTTTATCTCACCCTCATTCATTTTTACTTCCTTTCCTCAGCCTTCTCTAACCATAGGCCACTACCACTAAACCACAACCGCACTCCCATCCCTCCAATCCAATCTAGAGCCCATCTCCTTTGAAATTGTCAAATTATTTTCCTCTTTCCCTTGCTTTAAAGGATCAAAAAACAATAACACCAAAACTGTGATGGTCTTTGCATCTATCACTCCTCACATGATTTTGTTTAAATTGGATTAAGGTGCCAGTTTTTATAACATCAACAGCCTACATGCTAACTTGAATGGTTGGGCTAAATCAGAGGATCATCATATCTGGAGAGTGGATACGCTTAAGAAGAAAAGAAATCTAAACTTACTTGTAAAACCATGTGTACTGTGGGGGATTCATCTCATAGAGTTGTTGAAGAACAGTCCGTACAGCTTTGTAAGTGATAACATTGATTATTTCCTGCAAATGCCAATCACTTAAGGAGTTGAATATGATCAAATAAAAACGGAACTGCAAAAAGAGATCGGACACGGTTCACTTCAAAGTCTTACAGTTCCAGCAAACCGAGGATAAAACAGTTTCAGCAGATTTCATTTTTATGGATGGACAAAATTCAAGTGCAGAATCAACAAAGAGAGCACTGTAATAATGAGCCAAACTTTAACTAACTACACCTGTGGAGGAATTGATTGGCTCTGAAACAAAAGGAGTAGTACAAGCCATTTGGAAAAAAGACCAGAAAACAATTTAAGCAATGAATTTATATTATTGAGATTCCTTCGTCTAACCATACAAAAGACAGCTACCTTATCCCCTAATCATTTTAAACATTTTTCAAACTGATGATTAAAAGTATAAATTTGCAAGTTTTTTCGCTAAAGCCCAACGAGAGCAGTCTATAATCAACTGTAAAAACCTTCAATTAACACAACACAACCAAAAATTTCCCGTTTGACCATACCCGTTCACTCATAACTAATTTCTATAGATGTTCACATTTCTTCCCAGGATTTATAACCAACAAGGAAATGTTCAACATTCAGTCAAAGTTGTTCTATCTACAACCTATTACAACAAACGTCAACATTCCTATGTCAATGAAAAGATAATCCATTTGTCATAAATACACAGAATCACTGTGAGCAGATAATAACGTACCCAGTGTAATCCCATAAATGGAGTTTGGGAAGGCTAGTGCGTAGCAAACCTTACTCCTACCTTGGGAGGTAGAGCGGTTGTTATCGATAGACCTTAACGCAGGTAAAAGCATTACAAAGCAGTTTGAAAAACAAAAACAGCAGGACTGAAGAATCCAATACAAAATGCTAAAGAACGTAAGACAAAGCATATTAAAAAGGAACAGTCACTACAACAAAAAATTATGATAATCGAAGTGCAAGAAACATCAAATAGTAACAAAAATGGAATACCAAGATTTCCCTGAGTAATGCTACAACTACTAGTATGGAAGCAAAAGTGAAAAAACTCTCAACTACCTAAACTAACCCTCTACCCTAATCCATGGCCTCCATAACCTCCCAGCTAAGTTCATGTCCTTGATAAGCTGAAACTGCTCAACAGAATCCACTATACAATTCATTATTGCTAATCAACTTATAGAATCCCACTATCATGTATGAGCAGATAATAAAGAACACATTCAATTATTCAAATTGGAAAATTCTGGTCTAATTCCTAGAAATAATAAAAAAAAGTAGTAAACAATTTACAAAAAAGCTCACATTTTTAACATCTTCCCCTGAATCATCATCCTCCACTTCCAACCCACCAACAACAGTGAGTTTCCTAATCTTCTGTCTCTTTCTTGAACCTCCATTTAAAGCCAAAGATACCATCTTTGCAGATAACCTCCACTCACACCATGCTTCCAAGAAACTGCTACTTAAATTCAACTGCTTCCTCCCCTTAAAGCTTCTCCACAACCCCAATTCCCTATTACTCTTAAAATTAGTGCTGCCTGAGTTAAGACTAGGATTCAAGCACAAACATGGAGTAGAGTGAGTTTCAGCTAATGATCTTCCAGACCCAGAAATAGTTCCAACCATTATGAGTTGGGGGTTTGAAAAAATGGGAAATTGATGGGGTAGAGAGCAGTGGGCTTGATGGCTGAATCTTCTGTTGCAGATTCTTGAAAACACATTTTTTGGGAGATTTTATGTAGTTTTTTTTTCTGAGGTCCAAAATTGTTTGACAAAGGATTTTTTTTTTAATCGACAAGCAATTGAACTTCTTCCTTTCTCAGGAGAACACGGGCCAAATCTTTACTAGGAATTGAACTTCTTGCCCAAAATGGTCTTTTTTTTCCTTTTTCTTTTTGAAGGAAGAGTGACGTAACTAAAGTTTTTTTTTCTTTCTCGTAAAGTGAAAAGAACTAAAACAAAGAGACCTTGAAAATTAGGAGTGGAAACGAATTGTTTAAGCTTATTAAACTTGATGACATATAATTTTATCTTTTTAGGGTAATTATTAGAAATGCAAATAATTGTTAGAAGTCAATAATGCCACTATTATTGCATATTTGGGGAGAGACAAATAATTGTATCGATTTTTTAGGGAAGGAAGGTCACAAACATAAAAATGATAAAGATAATGTGTTTACATGAAAAAATGTAATTAAGAAAATGAAATTTTGAAACATAGCTTTATGAACTATTTTAGAACTTTTTAATATTTTCTTTGTAAAAAAAATCATATTCTTACAAATAGTTTTTAAATATTTTAAATCATTACATATTGGGACTTATAATATTTATATACACTTTTAAATAATTAGAAAATTTAGATATTCTATAGAATATGTTGAAAACTAACTAGGTTAAAATCATCTTAAGTTGATTGTACTTTTAAGTTTGTTCAATTCATATAGACTGATATTTGAAGTGTGTGTTTTGAAGGTTTAAGAACAGAACTTACTACATTGAATAAAATAATTATTTTCAATCCAAAATCTAAACCTATTTCTCCTTTCATCTTCCTATTATGTACATTAAATTACTATATAAAGAAAAATATTTTCTTCAAAGAGAAAATTATGCAATGAATGTACATCTTAAATTTAACAATGAACCAAATAATTAGAGTTCACCAAAATTGTGGTGTAAAATTAATTTTTCGACAATTTTGTGAAAATTAGTAATATGATTATGTAGTAAGTAAATAAAAGTTTTTATAGGGAGAACGTTATAATTTGCTAGAAAGACGAATCACGAATGAAATATTTACTTAAACATAACTCATTGTAGATTAATCTAAGAGTTAGCTACAACATATTTAGCAATAATGGTTTTTTTTTTTTGAGTTCTAAGTTTTGCTAATGTTGCACACCTAGGTAAAAATGACCGTATCTTAAAGTAAGAGTTTAAGTAAGCATATGATCATAGATTTCAAATGAAATCTATGGACTTAGAAGTCAAAATGAAATTATGTTACATATCACAAGATAAATGACCATTTGTTATCCAAATCAAGAACCGCTTGATTTGTTGGGAAGCTAGACTTTATAAGCTATATTTTTCATGTGGTAGTGTTTATGTTTTATATAACCGACATAAGACTCGACTTGTTACGAAGGTTCAGTGAGCATATCTCTTCTAACATTAAATGTTTGTAATAACATGCAGGATATCTACAAGTACCAGTGGAATCAAACTACTATTTGTTTAGAAACCCATAATTACATGAAGTAACAATAACAAGAAACTTAGCCAGTCAAATACAGATTTCTCAACTCAAGTTCAATCTAGTACTGCTCTCCAGAAATCGAACAACGAGGAAGATTCATCATCATCAGCTGCAAGAGAGAAACTCATCGATCAGTCAGAATTTCGGGCTACTCTATGTGTGATTTCAAGAAATATTTCATAGTAGGAAAGCTCAGAATTATAAACTAAAGCTGACTAACTATTCAGCTGATATTTAAAGGGAAAACTTACCATAAACGCGTATGTCAAGACAAGAATTTCCCATACTCTCTTGTTCTTCGCGAATTTCATTTGCTGAATTCTGAGCAGAAGAGCTGCAGCAGATCAGTTCAATCATCTCCAATGTACATACCTCTCCAATATCGATTGGTATTTCCTCAAGACGGATGCATTTCCTCAAAACTAACTTTTGAAGGTTTGGGAAGTTAACACTACCAGCTTCCCAGTTCACTAGACGTGGCTCAGAAAGCAGTAGGAACTTTAGCTGGCTAAATTCATCTTCATCACTTAGTGTCCACGCACAACCTTCATACTCATTATCTCTAAGTTTAAGCACTTCAAGATTGGGCAATGCAGCTAGATTTGCCATGTCTTCAGAAAGCAGAAGACAACCGGATAATATTAACCTCTTAACAGATGTTAGGGAAGCACACCAGTTTGACAAGGTGAGCCGCTTCTGGCCATAGCAGACACATTTCAATGTTTCAAGTTTCTCTAAATGTACCAGATTTTTTAAGTATTCAGATGCATCGTCTGATGCAGCATCGAGGATACTCAGTTTACGTATATTGGGAAGGCATGAAAAGACTTCCTCTGTACAGCTAGAAAAACATAAGTGAGAAAGTACCTCCAGATTGCTGAGCCCCAAAACATCATCTGTTGTGGTACTTCTTTTAGGATTAGACAGATAATTGCCACTCAGTAGACACAGACGCCTTAGCTGTGTCATGTTCCAGATATCCCGAGGCAGAACCAAAGTTTTGTGCATATAATACAGTTCCGGCTGTTGAAATACCAAGGTTTGCAGATTATAGAGATGAGACACTGAGGCGGGGAGACCACCATTTGATTGAATCCAAAGGTACCTTAGATGAGTTAGTTGTGTTATCTCAGCTGGAAATGCAGGAAACATATGAGAAAAAATTGCCAACACTCTGATATGTTTGAAGCTCACGAATAAAGAAATTTGCCCATGAGGCAGAGCAGAGATTAACAGTTTACCCCAGAAAAACATCGATCGAGTTACATGAGATGACAACTCACTAGAATCATTTAGAGAAATGTTGGAAAGAAAACTGAAGCCACGACCCTCATTCCTCTGTGCTAGGAAGTTTGAAACATATCGAGTTGATGTCACGTGCAGGAACTTCTCTTTCTGAGCTTCTCTTAAGCTCAAGTCTCTCAACAAATCATGTATGCCACAACTTCTGATCTCACCATTGAACCTCCTCTTTCTAACCATTATTAGATTTCTACTAATAAGATCCTCCAAACACTCTTCTGCAACTTTTTCCAAGCTTTTGACCCTTTCGGCTTTTAGAAACCCTTCAGCAACCCAAACTTGGATCAATGTCCGAGCTTTTATTTCAAAATCCTCCGGAAAAGCACCCATAGAGAGGAAGCATGGCTTGAGGTGGTTCGACAGGTAATTGTAACTCATACCGAGCACTCCTAGGCATTTATCAGGATCGTTCGCAACAACTGAATTAACAGTCTTGGCAACAATGATCCAACTTTCTCTTCTCCTAGAAATCTTAGAAAGATGCCCTGCAACCACCAGAATTGCCAAAGGAAGTCCACCACATTTTTCCGCTATTTGCTTCCCGATATCCTCTAACTCAGAAGGACAAAGATCATTTACCCCAGATACCTTAATGGAGAGTAATTTCCAACTATCATCTAAACTTAAGACCCCCATCTCATGCAAAGGGCTATCAGGATTAGCATAAGCAGCCACATCCTTAAGCCTACTTGTTAATATGATTCGACTCCCATTGTCATCATCTGGAAAACATCTTGTTACGTCGTCCCAAACTTTAGTACTCCAAATATCATCAATGACAATAAGATATCTTCGATCCTTAAGTTTTCTATATAATGACTCCGCTAACTGATCCTCAGTTTTCTCTACAAGCTTATCTGTCGTCATACCTGGAATGCAACGGACTAGACTTAACAGCAACCTCCTCATTCCATATTCTCGAGATACAGTAACCCATGCATGAACATCAAAGCGAGACCTAACTCGAGGATAATCATAAGCTTTTTTAGCGAGAGTCGTTTTGCCAATCCCACCCATACCTGTAAGGATTGATCTCACATATGTCATTTAACTCTATCCATTTTTATAAAAGTAAAGTGACAGAACTACTTTTGCTGCATTAAAATAATTGAACTTTACTCACTATAATAGTAAATTTGCTACTTTTATTCACTATAACAATAAAGTCACCAACTTTATCAACAAAATCGATCCATAATGTACTTTAATAGGTAAAGTTTAAAGATCATACGTCAAATTAACCCTACCTGTAATTGCAACGACTTCTCTCTCGGATGAGTACCCAAGTAGCCTTTCTATAACCTTCTCCAAGTCATCATCAAGACCAACAACATCATTCTCCAAATTTGCACTAAAACTAGGTCTAGATGGACTTCCAAGCCTCGTCTCGAAATGATCTTCAGCAGGTTCAATGTCATGGTCATGGCTTGTGCAAGTCTCAAGACTCAGCACCAACTTTTCCCTTAGTAACTCAATCTTCTGTACTACTGGTACTAAACTTCCAACTAAATCTTCATTTCCTCTTTGATGAATCTCACAAATCTTTAGTTCAATAATATTCTCAGCTTCATTGAGAGCATCTCTAGACTTTCCAACCAAATCTTTGATATTTTCTTGGTGATAATAACTACCTTTACTACTATCATCAAGAAAGGCTTTGAAATAATCAAGAGATGCAGCTAAAGATTGAATTTTTGGGTCAGAAAACAAACCTGGGATTTTGGTACTGAGTTGCTCTAGAGTTTGAGCAAGAGAAACAACAGAAGCATAAGCCATCAATTAGTCTCACCAATTGAAGAGCAAGAAAAAACCTCTTTTACCTGAAGAAAAGTTGAATTGCCAAAGAGAAAATTGAGAGCACTTCAACGCTGAAAGGGACAATATACAAAATCATTAGCTAGTAGATGAAAATTGAAAGCTTAGAAAGATGCTGGGGCCTGGGACAGCTATGATTGAAGTGAAAAGTCTTTGGTTCCTTTTCAAGACTCATGCTGAGTGAGGCTAATCTAATTGTAATAGTTCTAGTAGTCTAACCAATATGCCAAAATGCCCTCAACTTCATATTACTAACTTAAACAGTGATGGCTCTCAATCATCTTTTACTATACTCAACTTCTAGTACCACATTTAGGCAAGTCGAGATCGATCAGTTTTCTTTTATACAAAGTGATAAATGAAGAAAGAAGAAAGAGATCACTTTCAGAGTTAAACAAGATACTCAGAGCTGAGGAGAATTCAAAGAAGGAAAATGAACAAGGACAACAAACTAATTTTGTCATATAAATAACCTTTGGAGTCTTCATGTTGCAACACAAAATTTTGAATGAATAAATAAAATACACTACAACATTAAGGGTACTATAAGTTACAACATTGCATCCATCTCAATGGTGCAAAATATGAAATTCGTATACATCAAGCAGAGTTCCTATCTGGGGATAAAATCTAGAACAGGGAACAAATTTTGATTTGGTGTCTCTTGTTTGATCTTGGATCGATTAGGAGCTTTTACATGGCTACATTCTGCACAAAATAAAGTACACTTCACATGGACAAACAACAAGGACACACCCAAGTTTGGATGAAAAACAAGACAGATTACACAGCTATAGAACATCTTCAACTCATTTTGCATGGTTGATAACATCACTTGGATGACCTTCACGCTATTATTTGCTTTGCATGCAAAACTTGAGAGTTCCTTCCTAGCAATTGATACCACACGCCTGAACATCTGGTCCAGTAACTCTTGTTGTGAAGGGATCAATCCGCACCCATAACAAAGAGAAAATGGAGGCCAGAAGAATAGACCACACGACCACGATAGTGGGTGTCCGGTTCTGACGACCCATGAGACCTTTGAGGAAGGGGTAAAGGTGAACGATCACCCAGAAAGCAAAGAATAATTTACCAAAGAGGGGACCCCATGATTGGTAACCACTGTTGACGGCATATGAGATGCCGGCCACAACTCCTACCAGGTTTACAATGAGGAGAGTAGTGGGGGGTATAAGAAGAGTTGTCCATTTGAACAAGTAGAGTTCCGCAAAGTCCCCATCTTCATCTGATGCCTTGGATGTGACAGTAAAGTTGGTATCAATACCAGCAAGCACTTTGAGCAACCCTTGGAAGACGGCAAACAGGTGAGCTGACACACCACCAATGACCCAAAACTGTTCATTTCTCCACCATTCATCAATTCCAACACCACTCCATCTCATCTCCAGAATACCAGTAGCGAAAATGGAAAGAAAGAGGGATATAAACCAGATGCTAGCAAGGTTACTAATCTGCAAAAGAAAAATAAACATATCATAAATCCTGTGAAATGTTATCTTGGTAAATATATGATAAAGCAACTTTTTTTTTTTGGATGACAAGGAAAACCTGCAGCCGCTACCCTTTGGGTGCACACAGGGTAAAACCCCCGCTCCTATGCAATAGCTCGCAAACCACACAGGAGAGGTAACCCACACTAGGCAAGCCCGGTGCGACGAGCTCGACCCAAAAGGCAAACCCCTTGCTTTCACTAGCAAGGGGTTTCGAACTTGAGACCTCCAACATGGAAGTCCCAAACCCAAACCACTGGGCCACCCCGAAGGGTTAAAGCAACTTAAGAAAGTATGTTCAATGTAAGGCCAAGTTTAGTAACTACGTGCAGTTTAAGGCCAACTGACGGGTTACTTGAAGAACTCAAATTAAATGGAGGGATCATAAGTGTAGCAAATACAATATTCTATTTCATTTTATATGAAGGCATGCACTTTTTATCATATAAGACTGTGAAAGTGTACTAGGCCCGGAGCTTAAGAAAGAAAGACTTTTGACTTTTGGAACTTGTGATCTTAAACATTCCATACCATTTTTGTGGCTATATAATCACGTCATTAATGGTAAAATGAAAATTTAAAAGTAAAATTATTTCTAGATCTAGAAAAGTGTCATTTTTTTCTTAAGAGAGAAACAGTAGTATTAAATAACCTTCGATATGCAAAAGAAGCCAAGATATAACAAGCATGCAAACAAGTTGACAAGAATTTAGAGATCCAATGCTAACCTGAGGGATAATGAATTTCCCAGTAAGTAGACAGATAGCTGGAAGCGTGCAGTATATAAGAAGTGGAATGGAAGTGATTGGATAAATGGTGGTGTTGATATAAGCAAATCTCTCCAACCACTTCAACCGTCCATTGTATCCATACCATATAGGACAATGCCTACTGAAAAGAATTTCCACTGACCCTAAAGCCCATCGAAGCACTTGGTTCAGACGATCTGAAAGATTAATAGGAGCTGACCCTTTGAAGGCGGGTCTCTTGGGCATACAGTATATAGATCGCCAACCACGGGCATGCATCTTAAATCCAGTGAGAATATCCTCTGTGACGGAGCCATAGATCCATCCAATCTGCACATACACAACAAAATTTAAGTATTCAAACACACAATAGTAACAACAATCATGGTCCAGTTAAGAGTCTACAATAAGTAGTACCACAAAGAAATTCTCGTGTTTACAATGTACCAAAAACTGATGCATCTGGGAATTTAGTGATGTAGAAGTAGCTCGACATTTTCTTTAAGGGTACATGCTGCAACTCTCATTTTCCTTTCACCAGATCTAAGGAAATAGAACATTATTTTCGGTATAAACTAGACACTGGATCTCTTTTTGGTTTATTTTTTCTGTCAGAAGGTCAAATACTAAGTACAAGTCACCTAAAATTCAGTTAATACAGTTCCGTGTCAATGATTGTCCATCTACAATTCCCTACTCATCCTAGAAACTTTTTAAATGGTGAGCTTAATTCACATCATTTACAAGCTCTTCCCTACCTATCCTAGACTCTGGTGGGGCTGAAATCTAAAACACAGCATTACCTCAGTTCCCCATTCTGATTTATCTTCATAACCACAACTGATAACATGAATAGCCTCTTTCAAAAGGGTCTCCGGTGTAGCCGATTGAGGAACACCACCATTCTCCATGAGCGTTGAAGCAACAAAAACAGCCGATTGCCCAAATCTCTTCTCCAGGCTCATTTGTGACATGAGAAGTGACTTCTCATCATCAAATCCAGCACCTGATTTCATGATTGAAAGAGAGGAGAAACAGTGCGTGTGAGAAGTTAGAAAAACTTCAAGAATATATTGAACCACCACATAAACGTATGGGACTTCAAACATCAAGAAATAGGATAATCCTGTAAAGAATTAGCGCACAAGAAGCATAAAGAGGACAAAAGTGTACTTCAATTCTCAAACTTGATAAAAGTAGTGTATTTATGCCTGGGATGAGGCATTCCTTACTTATAACTTTAGCATGCTAATCGAGAAGCAATAAAAACCCAACAAATAAAACACATGCCTACAGCTTGTGTTTTTTTCTGTTGCCCTTATTAAGTAATCCCCCATTTCAATGTGTTTGCCATAACTTCTTTTTTAGTCGTTTCAAAAGAATGTCTCTTTCCTTTTTTGGCAACTCTTTAATTCTAACTTCCACATGACATGTTTAAGACCACAAGATTAAAGGGTATTTTGGTACATTATCTTTAGTTTAAGACCACAAGATTTAAAAATCATCTTTCCTTTATTAAACTCCGTCCCAAGTCAAAACCAGCCAAACAAATTGAAACGGGTAAGAAAAAGTAAGGGCAAGTAACATAAGGCACATAAGTGTATGCTTACTTAGAAATAGAACACTTCTTGCAGTTTTGTGTGTCAATCAGCAGTTACAAATTTTACAAAACCATATTCAACAAGCTAATAAATAAAGTGAGGTAATGGGGGAGAATTCCTATAGCAACAATATGAATTGGAGCACAATTGGTTAATTGATATTCTACAAGCTAGTCAACAGCATAAAGAAGTTGCATGCGCATCTCCTCTTTTCAACGTGTCTGAAGTCTGAACTTAGGTCCATTTTAAAAGGTTCAGGAAAAACTTCCAACCATAGCTATATTTCTGTTTGCAAGGGCAGGTCCAACACAATCCAGACTTAGAATGACATTGTTGTCTATATGTGACAGCTCTACAAGTTCAATTTTTTTACTTCCATTATTGGACGATGGCAAACCTGATTCCAGAAGGCAGGAGAACACGCACGGTTCACTTCTTAAGAAAGCAAAAGAATATAGGACAAAATTCTCATTGTTGAACAACCATTACTTGGTGTGTTCCGGGTACTCTACAAGTCCTACTCACTAAAGGTAGGGGTTATCTTCTATTTTCCGGTTCAGAAGTAATTTCATGAAGAATATTTGAGGTAATCCAAAGCAATGAACTACAAGGTAGACAAGTCTAATGATGAAGAAGGAAGTGACTGTCTAATGATGTTGAAATGTATCGGTATTGAAATCCATGGGACATTTGCAACTTGCAGTTTTTCCTTCTTTTTTTCCCTGATGTGACAGCTTTGCCAATTAACTCACTAAAAGGGGTTGCTGAGTAAGGTGTGGTAAGATAAGCATCGGAGTAATCATTCTGGGATTGGTGAAGTACTCAGACAAAGATAACATGAAGTGAAAAGATTTAGTAATTTGAACTATACCTTCAACTCCCTCCTCTATATCCTCCAGACTGAATATTGGCACAGTGGGATCAACATTCTTACTAGATTTCTTCTTGTCTGAGCCTTTTTTACTTGATTTAGAACCCTTCTTTCTTGATCCACCGAAGCAGGAAGAGAGGAACCCTGCTTTCTTATGCTTTGGCTTAATTGGAGGTTCATACCCATATAAAGCTGTTCTATTAAAGACACATCCAGTACCCACATACACTGGGCCTTGAATTCCGTCCAAACCTCTCAAGTTAATCTGGTTCAACAACAAAAGAAAGATTTCACACCAAGATCCACATGAAATAATCTCATAAAAGCGCATGAACTGCATAAAACACTATTCTAGCCTTTGACCGAGTATATGTCGGTCACTGTTACTGAAGTTCAAACTTACATCGAAAAAAACAGTATTCCTGTTGGCATATCGATCGTTCCTATCAATACCATCAAATCTCTGAGGGAATTGTACATAGCAGACATATTTTCCAAGGTTAGGATCCATCAAAAAGCACATTGCTTCTCTCAACGCCTTGCTGTTGTTTATGTAATGATCGCAATCAAGATTCAACATAAAGGGTCCATTAGTAAGAACCGCTGACACGCGAACCTGCACAATCATTGTATATGATAAAGATGCCCCATTTAAGTCAAGATTGTTGGTTTGGGGGATAAACTATTCCAATATTTAACAACTTACCAGTGCATTCATGGCACCGGCCTTTTTGTGATGTTGGAAGCCAGGACGCTTCTCACGAGAAACATACACTAGTCGTGGCAACTCATTTCCATCACTGTCAAGTCCTCCACTTTGTCCCAAGAAAACCTGCAAGCAACAAACAGAGATAACACAGTTACTCCCAGAACAGAAAATGCCCCGACAAAAGTTAGAATTTTCAAAGTAAAGTTAATTGTAAGTACGCAAGTCCAATGTCAAACTCGTGGATTAAAGTAAGATACAATCCTCAATACCTGCAAGTTAGAGTAATTGAACAACACTGATATCGTTTGTTCTAAAAAAATTACATCCAACAAAGAAGAATTAAAAGTTACCTGAATCATCCCAGGATGATCCCTGGTGTTATTTCCAGGCCATGGTGTGCCATCTTGCATAATCCATCCTTCTTCAGGGACCTTTTGAGCTTTTGCAACGAGGGCATTGATGCGAATTTTGAACTCTTCATACTCCCTCTGTATTATGATTCCAAGAAACATTGTGAGCACACAACAAACAGAAAACAACTAAAGGTAGTGCAAACACTAAAACTGACCTTCATTGCCCTGCGTTCTTTTACAAATGATGTTTGAACTTTATCCTTCAAGTAGTCAACCTTCTGAGAAAAATACCACTCTGGAGCTCGTGGCTCTATGCTGTACTTCTTCGAGAAAGGAACCCATTTCCTTGCAAACTCTGCTGTTTCAGATAGGGCTTCAAATGTCAACATGGCAGCACCATCATCAGACACATAACAGGACACCTTATCAACAGGATAGTCAACTGCAAGAATGGACAGGACAGTATTTGCTGTAACAAGAGGAGGCTCCTTCAAAGGATCCACAGTACTAACAAATATGTCAACAGCAGCTAATTGTGATGGCTCTCCTTCACGATCATACCTACCGCACATCATGATTAAAACTGAGTATAAAAAATAAAAATGGAAACGAGCAAAACAAAATAGAAAGAAAAGAACGAAGAGAAAAAGATCAAGCTCTTACCTAAGCGCAAGCCTATCAAGATATGTCTCACGGTTGATTGGAAGCCACTTGGGGAACTGATCCAAAATCCAAGAAAATGCAAACCAAATCTCGCATATCACAGATAACAACCATAACGGAATTGCATTGGGCACTGGATTCATTATCCGATAGTGCAAGAAAATACAAAGAATGACAAGCCGGAGGACAATAACCATCCTGTAAGGATTTATTCTAGACGATGGAATAGACACCTTCCTTGAAAGAGGCTGTCTAGCCTCATCATTGCTGCACCAACAAAGATATACCATTAGAGGAAACTCATCCTATATTCAAGGACAACACAAAATTTGAATGCTTCAACATTCCATCAGAATGCTGATCACTACATATCACGAATACAAAAAACTCACAGTAAAGAGTCATCCCCCAGAATATCAGTACTCGCATCAATATCTCCAACTCCTCGTTCCGAAGGTGGATGGCTAGTGGTCATTGGCACAACATTCTTATCCTGCTTCATTTTCCAGCCATCAACTCTTTCTTTCCAAGCAACATTGCCAAGTCCAGGGGATCCAAACTCCCTTACTGGGTCCACAATCCTGATGTTAGCTGCCAAAATAAGAAAAGTACATAGAGCCTCAAATATCTAGAATCAGATATGAGGATGAGATAATTCTGTAACCACTTGTTGAACAAACAGGAACATACGTGATTGGGTTGCATCTGTTGAATATGTAAGTGGATGGATGTGTTTTGCACCACCAGCAGGTCCAGGAGATGCCATTGAATAGCGTTCAGGTGATGCTGCAGACAATTCCCCAGAAACCTAGAGGTAAGAAGACAACAAGCATTCAGTCACTCATTCAATTACTTATACCAGGCAATACAGTCAAGGAAAGGGGGAAGATAATAACATGAAAAACTAGCAACTGTGAATCATACATCTGTTCCATTTGTAAGCAGAGGAATATGATTGTGGGAGACCTCCTTATCATACTTTGGACCACCAGTCTCCTCACTCCGCCCGTAAGTCGCGTGCCAGCTCAACACACGGTCAGCCACTTTTTGCTTCTCATTCAGATTTTCAGAAGAGTAATTCAGATCACTGGCACCATCATCAGCATCACCATCTTCTACACTTTCACCACTAATAGCAGGACTTCCTGTTACAATCAAGTAATACAGCACATCAAGATGTCAAATCAGAATACTCCAGGACTTAATTGAGTTAACTGCCATTCAACTCTTTCAGTAGATTAGCAAGATGCAGATCCTTTTTTCTTCTCTTTAGTGTGTTCTTTGTTGCTTGGGATGAAGGCAAGTTAACTTCATTCATAATCTCTAGATGGTAAATAATTGTTTTAGCAAAAACATTTTAACATCCTATATAAAAAAGTTTCCAGTCAGCATATACAATCATGCACCAGACTCAAAAACTAAAGGTCGCTTACTTCTCTTGGCCAACAAGTCTTGAATGATCTATTAGCTATTCAACTCAATTGCCCAATCAGAATCATCCATACCTTTATGTCTCTTGTATCTAGTCTTGCATTGTGGGCAAGATTGATTCCCGTCCTTCCTCTCGTACTCATAGCATGGCCTACAAACAGGGAAGGCACAGACATCGCAAGCAACAAATGGCTCGCCATTCACAGTAGTGCCAACACCATCACCACAGATCTGACAGACTTGACCACCTAAGGTCTTCAAGGACTTCCCCTATGCAAAAAAACCAGCACAATAAGAGACTTCCTCACTTATATTTAAGCTTGCAAATCATCATTCAAGCTTGAATCTCAAATCATACAAGATCAGACAAACTACTTCTACTCACACTTAGTAGAACAATTCTAAATTAAGCTTGACATCAAAGATCTAAACATTCTAAGACCTTCTGAAATTCAATAGGAACAACAGTAAAACATTAAAGTTCAGTTCTTGACAAATTACTACAAACATTTCAACCTGATACTGACACAGAGCACAAGGTAGTGGAACACCACATACAAATTAACTGGCCAAAACACCAAACCCATAATGGAAACTGACAAGAAATGATATCATCACACCAATCTGAACAGCAATTGTGAAAAAAAGAAGGTAAAGGTAGAGTCTTTATGTGTTCCTTTCATGAACTAACCTTCACATCACCTTCTGGATCCATTGTCAGTCCACTTAGATGTAAACAACGGATTTGCAATCAGCTTCCAGTCTCAGCCCAATAAATCGCCAACCAACATGCCCAAATTACAGATCAGATCTATTTCAATTACCAAGAAAAATAAAGCAAATCAGGAAAGACAACATAAAAAATTAAAAGAAAGAACAGTCTATTTAGCTCTTTGTTCAGTCAGAAGGAGAATTCATTCAAGAAAGAACAATCACAAGCATTTTAATTAAAGTAAACCCCCTCCCCCCAGTCAACTGAAAACCCCACAAATCAAAATCCATCCTTTTTCTAATTTCATCAAATTTCCCTCATGAGAAAGAGAAAATCCACCAACATTTCCCAAAAAAGAAGGCAAAAAGTACCTCAAGATCCGATAAATCAAGAAACCCAACCCCAGATCCTTGTATCCACAATATAAAATCAGATAAAGAGAGAAACCCAGAAGCCAAAATATCAAGAAAATGAAAGATCAGCAGAGCATTGCCGACAACACTCTCTCTCTCTCTTTCTCCTCTGCTTTCTTTGGGTGCCAATAAGTACACAGCTATATATGAAAGGGGTATTGGAGTGTAGACTGTGCGTATTAGCTGGAGATAGTATTTGTTAGTATGTCGTGTCTGAAGAAAAATACATTTTGGTAATTAATAAAAGGGCTAGTTGGCTCAGCTGATGAGACGAAAGCGACACAAGAGCTGCCCTGTCCAAGTGTGACTGAGAATTAGTGAAGCTTGCTTTAGTTTTAGAGAGAGAAAAATCACTCCACCGACAGCTCTAGAGAGAGAAAATCAGATCTCCAATTATTTCCATTTTATTTAATTAATTTCACCAATTTTTGAAGTATTTCTTTGATCACTCAACTACTCCCTTTACTTCTTTTTTTCTGTTTTTGTTGTTTAATTTTCTGTGTCGGTTGATTGAAATTGAAATGGGTGAAGAAGAAGATGATGAAGGTCAGGCTGCTTACAATGTGTTTGGATGGTTGTTATTTATTTTAATTTAGTAACGACGAAAAATCTTATTTTATCCGATAATCAATTTGATGTAATTATGTAATTATTTTGAAATCATAAAATTTCAATTTGTCTAATGATTGATTTGGTGATGAAGTAAAAGATGCTTATAATGTGTGGATTATTGTTACTTATTTTATTGTGCTGTTGGTTTAAATATAATATTTATTTTTAAGTTTTAGTTAGTAAATTTTATTGTATTTTATGTTTGGTACGACGCAAAATCTTATTTTATCTAACTGTCGATTTGATGTGCTGTTACAACAAAATCTATATTTGCTAAAATAATATTTTATTTAACAATCAATTGGGTGTGATTACGTCATTAACCTCTCCTTCTTTTTTTATTTTATCTCTATTTATTAGCATTGTATAATCTTATTTTATCCTCTATTCTACTTTTTTATTTGGTAACGATAAAGAATATGATTTTATTTAACATTGATCTGATTATGTCATTAAGCTATCCATTTGTAATATATATTCATAGTATCTAATAATCTCATTTTATCCTTTATTCTGTTTTTTTACAGTAATCTTACCTTATATCTTGTATTTCTATTGTCTTTTAAATTATTGATACGGGGATTATATAATAACAAAAAAAATGCAATCTATCAAAATATTAAATTTATTTAAATAATAATACGATAGAATATAACTTAATATAATATACTATGAAATATAACTTAGCAATCACTCCAACAGAATGTATGAAAATTTTCAAAATTGATGTTACACAAATTTTATGGACATTTATCTGTAACTTTAAAATTATCTCTATATTTTACGGTTTATATAATTTTGTCTTTTTTACAAGAGAATAAAAAAATTTACTATCAATTCATTTTTTGGCATGTAGAAATTTTGTGAATGTTGAATTGCTTTCTTTATGTTGTATATGACGTTAGATCATATACAAAATTAAACATGTTAATTTAAATTATCACTTTATAATATTCGCAGTAGATCAAAATGTGATATACATAAAATAAAAAATAAAAAATTAATATATTGTAATTTGATGAAGTATAGTTAAATTTGATAAAAAAAATTTATAAATGTTAATATTGTGATTGTATTTTGTTAGCACGTTTTTCTCAAACGGATTTACAATGTTTATTATATAAGAAACACATTTTGGGTCCGATTGTAATTACTTTTTATGTTGAAAGAATATCGCTTTGTCAATTGGTATATTGTGGCATAGTTAATTATGATTGCGTTCTCATTATGTGTGAAATTTTTATTTTATTTTTATTTCGCATTTTTTATTAGAATAAAATTACATCATAGAGTATTACAATTACAATCATTTAGGTTGAAGTCTCAAATTTTATACCTCACTTATTTTCTTGTTTGTGAATGCAACACCCCCCCTATTACATTCGCGATCTTCTTCTAAAATTTGGCATGATTTTCAAATATTTAAATGCAATTAGTTATTGTAGCTATCGCACAGTGTAAAATTGAGAATTGCTATTTTAAAAAATTTAATCTAGTCTAACCACTTTTAATTTAATTTTAAATGCTTAGTGCATATTTCTAACACAAATTACATAAATTAAATTACGACTGAATATATTTAAATTAATCAAAGTAAGCATAAAAATAATATATACTAATTGTATAAAATATTATATGTCATCATTTAAAATCATTTGTCCTCGAAAGTAAAAAAACTCATATATATATGTATGATAAAAAATGTGAATAACTTGTCAACATATCTGCATTGACTTTTCAGATAACTTATTTAATAGGGTGATTTTAACATTGTTATTAATTCTCTAACTTTCTTATTTGATAATACATAATAAAAATGAAAAATTATTTATATGGCAATCTCTTGTTCATTTGAATAAATCGAACAAAGACAACATACATCGAATCATATATCTACTTTCATAATATAAAACATAAAATATTCACGGGTAAATGATCACTTGTAGTATTCAATTGACATTTTAGGATAAATTATGAGTTTGAAAAAGAAATTTAATATCAGAGAATTTGATGCCAATAAAAAAATAATTAAAATAAATAAAAAAATATATATTTCGAAATGGACGGAGTTGGATGAGAAAAAAAAGAAGTTATGTGATAGGTTATAACTATCTTATATAATTATTTGTTTCCATTTCATTTTGATTTACATAATGATATCTAATTGAACACAAATTTTAAGAAACAAGATAATATATTTTCTTTAAAATTACGATATGAAATAAATTATACATATTTGTCATCATAGATCATCCTTTTTTTTTTGTGTAGAGCTTCACCTTCTTCTATTCTAGTGTTTTCTTGAGATTTTTTGTAGATTCTTTAATTTCATAGTTATTATTGTTTCTTTTTCGGGCCTCCAACTTCAATTCATAAATATTTTTATCTATTTTTTTCTTAATTTTTTAAACCTTTATAGCGTAATAACTATTGTATTTTATTATTTTATAATTATGATATGCGATTATATATTAGAGATGTCAGTATATATGTGTTAATAAAGAATTTAACTATGTAAAGCTACAGTAAAGACTATATTTAAGAATAATATTTTGTGCATTCAAAACTTAAAATGCGAAGGATTCACATTATTAAATTTTATATATGTGGATCTATAGAACCTATTATCACAAAAATTCAGAATAAATAATTGATTTCGAAAAAACATGATGGTTAAAGCTGAAAAATTCTAGATTGAAACAAATGATTCCTTCTTTTTTTATGAATCTCTCTACACACTTGTTTTCGATTACTATGGAGTAATTCTTTTAATCACAAAATTAATATTTAGTGCTAATGAAACTAAATGCTTTTTTCATATTTTCGAAAATAATATTCACAGTATATCTCATTTAATGAAGCACTAAAAGATTGTAAGAAGTTTACAGTTTTATTAGCATTATTAAATTGTTAATAGATTGTTGACGAAACATCGAAATTCCTCCCAGAAACTTATGTTTCCATCTTTTTTCTAATGCATTGTCCTCTTTGATTGTCCACAATTTTACTTTCTTGTTTTAGTTGTTTCCCAATTATTTTGACATAGATACTATACTTTTCACATGTGCATTGAGTTGTTAGTTTTGGATTTTAGCTTCTATTTTGAAACTTCAACTATTTTTCAATAATTATCATATTTTATTCAGTTAACTGAATAACTTTTTGAAGAAAAATAAGAGCTGTGTGAGATGGATGCAAATCCGCATGTCAGATTCTTCATAATTTAATTTTTAAGATTATGAGAAATAGATCTAGATATAGATATAAATATGAGAATTCGACAAAAAAAAAAAAAACATTAAGAACTTAAAAATATAGCTTTAAAGATATATATAAATATGAGACATTTGTGGAAAACTTGATTAGATGCATCAAACATAGTATTTGGATCAATGGTATAATATTATTTGTTATTTAAATAAATATTGTATCTATTTTTACATTTATTGTTATTTTACGTAATTTTGATTTTTATATATAATTTGTAACGTACCTTCAAATTTCTAAGGGACATGGTCTAATTTTAATTAATTAATAAACTAATTTAAATCGAAATTTTTCATTTAAATAATACTCTAATTTCGATTTTTGGTAAAAAAGACTCAAGGGCATGAGTCTCTCTCATGTCCTATCCAACATTTATTGTTATTTTACGTAATTTGAGTAAATTTTAGGTTTAACAAACATAAAAATCATATTTATATGCTATAACTATAGTTTATATAATTGTGCTTCACAACAAACATTGCTATGACTATTAATCTATATATTTCGGTATACATATACATAAAAAAATATGTATTTGGGTCTATTTGTATATTTTGGTATGCAAATGAGTCCTGCATTTGTATATTTCGATATACAAATGGATCCTGAATTTGTATATTTCGGTATACAAATGGGTCATGCATTTGTATATTTTGGTATACAAATGGGTCCTGCATTTGTATATTTCGGTCTATTTGTATATTTTCGTATACAAATGAGATGGCAAAAAACATGGAATATTTGCTGCGAATTACAAATAAAAGAAACTATGGCTATAACATTTAATTTGAATTAATAGTTTGTTATTTCATACAATTTTCCGTCCAAAGAGTATGGTCAATTTACTTTGGCCCAACATTCAAAACCAAATCCGGCCCAAAACCATGACTGACCGCCCCACACTATTTCTCCAGACCCCCAGGCGCCCCTCTTCTCCATTCAGACCTAGAACGCAGCAGCCCTAAAAGACGAAGAACCCTAGTTCGGTGCGGCATCTCTTCTCTCTCGCGAATTCATACACTAAGGCGTGATTAGCACGATTTCTTGTACCACTCAAAGATTTTAGAAACTCTTCGATGGTATTATGTTCTAATTTACCAGAAACTGTGCCTCACTGCGAGTCTGCGACCAGCGACATTGCCTGACTGTCACGATTTCTATTGACGGCTTTGCAATATCTCAGTATCTCAGTCTTCTCTTCCAAGTTTCAACTGGTAAGTTTTAATTTTCTGAATTTTAGTGCGACGATTTATGAGTTCCATAAAAATATAGTGATTTCTATTCATCTAGCGGGGTGACTTGTATTGTTAGCTCCACTGCCTGAGCCCTGATATGCATATTTTGTTAGATCGTTGATATGCATCCCGCAGTTAATAGATCTTTGGCAAAACTTTCACTTTTCAATGGTGGCAGTGATGTATAGGATGACTTTTAGTTTAGGAAGTTTTATCCTATAATCACGTTAGAGCTATCAAGTCAAAATTTACTCCATTAGGCTTTATTTTTTTTGGTTATTTGGTCATGGCTTACAGGAAGGCTAAAAGCCTTGCAAGTTCTTGGGCATTTGCGAATAATTGCTTGAGCATTTAATAACTCATTTGTTTTCTCCTGCTGACATAACAAGTATCCAAGGTGATTCATTGTCCCCTTCTTGTTGCTTAGAATGAGTAAGAAGGTTATGTGGCCATACACATTTTTTAACTTGAACTGCTAATTGTTAGATAAGCTAGTAACTGGTGGCCTCCTCCTACTTTGGACAGCTCAGTTTACACTTTACCCCCAAAAAATAATGCATTGCATGGGAATCAACCTCTTCAGGTGGCACACTATAGTGATAGACATCAATTGGTCTGATCTCAAAGTGCATTGGAGCAAGCGCCTCTATACAATTGTATAGCCATTTTTGGTTTCTACTTCTGAGATTAAGTTATGTCTTTTGTTTGGATCAGAAAATTTGATGGATTTTTATTTTCTTTGAATATTGGACACCAAGAAGACATGCAAACAACAACCTATTAGTTTGTTTCTCCTTGGTATCCTACAAGTTGTGGCATTCAAAGTCCCCTACTTTCTCCTATCATGAGAATGTAGGCTACGATAACCCTACATCTCTATTCAGTTATCTTTACAGAAGCTACTAATCTATGATAAACTAAACTCGTTGCCTATATTTTGCTCGTTACCTCAAGAGTTATGTCCTTCATGTGGCTCAGAGAAGTTTGATTGCCTTTTATTTTCTTTAAACATTGGACACCAAGAAGACATGCAGACAACAACCTATTAGTCTGTTTCTCCTTGGTATCCTACAAGTTGTGGCGATTCAAAGTCCCCTACTTTCTCATTCTCATGAGAATGTAGGCTACGATAACCCTACATCTCTATTCAGTTATCTGTGTGGAAGGTACTAATCTATGATATAGTGAACTTCTTGCCTCTCTTTTGCCTCTTTAAGAGATACACCCTTCATGTGGTTCAGGGAAGTTTGATTGCCTTTTATTTTCTTTAAATGCTTGACACAAAGAAGACATGCAAACAGCAACCTATTAGTTTGTTTCTCCTTGGTATCCTGTATGTTGTGGTGATTCTAAGTCCCCTACCTTCTCCTTCTCATGAGAATGTAGGCTACGATAACCCTACATCTTTATTCAGTTATCTTCACGGAACCTACTAATCTATGATATTTAAAACTGGCTGCCTTTTCTTTTGCCGTCTACCCAAGAGTTCATTCATCTGGTTGACGAAAGCTTGATGTATTTTTAGTTTGTTTAAGTGTCGGACACCAAGAAGACTTGCAACCAATAAACTATTAGTTTGTTTCTCCATGGTATCCTACATATTCTAGTGATTCATAGTCTCTTGCTTTTTGTCCGGAAGTTCTAAGCTCTGATCATTTATGCTTTTGGCCTCAAACCCGAGAAACCATTACACATTATCTCATCCCTTGCCTTCTATATAGCTAACAATTAGCATTCACTGGTTGGAAAGAGAATGAGGGATTTACTGATTGGGAGCTGTATTGTTGGAAGGTATGAAGTTTTGATAGACTAAAAGATAGAACCACAGTTGTATCAGATGGGAAGATTGTTTCTATAGCAGGAATTGGAGTTATTCTTTTGTAGAGTAATTGTCCTGAAAGTCTGTCCATTAGAAAGGCTTGTGCATTTCTTTGTTATGTTGGAAATGATACTTTGAGTATGTTTTCTATTGTGATGCTTTCTAGTCTTCTGTGAATACTTCTCTTCTACTTTTCTTTATAGTTGTTTCGTCCTCCCAGAAACTTAGGTTTCTATCTCTTTCTAATGCTTTTCCTCTTTGGTTGTCCGCAATCCACTTTCTGTTTTAGTTGTTTCACAACTATTTTGACATGAATGCTATAGTTTTCCAGATGTGCACTGGGTTGTTGGTTTTGGGCTTTTGGCTTCCATTTTGGGACTTCAACTATTTTCAAATAATTACCATGTTTTATTTGGTCACTGAATAGTTTCCTGGTTTATCATTAAACATATGAGAACTGTCTTAAAAAAGTTGTAATCTTTCCAATCTACATAATCGAAGACACCTCGTCTTTTAATTTTGCGCTGCAGTTTTCCAACTTTTGAAGATAATCTTCCAGAAAGAGCAATAGGATGGGGTGAAAAGGCTTGATAAAAAAAGGATGGAGTGAAAAGGATAATTGTATATGGCACGTTCTCTTCCCTTCATGGAAGAAGTTGGCTGTATAAGTTCTATAAAACGGCAAAATATATTTATCAATCTACTGAAGTAGAAGCTAGATATTTTCTGTCTTTAACATAAAAGACTTTCCTTATGAAAGCATTGGAACTTCGAAGTCATTATTCCCATCCCTACCTTTTTTGATAGAAGAGGGAAATCCATTACCTGTCACTTAAACAATATATGCACTTCACAGACTTTGCTGTGATTGCATGTCAAGATGGATAGATCACATCAAAACCCCTATAGTCTGGAAAAAAATGATAACAGAAAATATTGAGTGATTGTTTGTTATATCCCATTCTCCTACAATGTTTGTGTGATGAATATTTTCCTTCTTCAAAGTGGAAAAGGAGGCTACAATCACACGTACATCCTCTTAGCCTGTCGCTGTATAATTTTGTGAAATATGGAATAGCTGTAGAGACTCTTCTCTTTTCCAATTTGTGGGTCTTTAGTTCATACAGTACAATTGGATAAAAAGGAATGCAAAATATACCAAGTGATTGTTTGTTGTATCCTGTTGTCCTACAGCATATGAGTGATGAACAGTCTCCTTCTTTAGAGTGGAAAAGGGGGCTACAATTACTCGGACAACCTATTTACATGTTGCTATAATTATCTATATGCAATAGCTGTAAAAATCCTTTGCCTCCCCATTCTGGGGGTATATTGTCTGTGCCGTACAATTGGACAAGAAAGATTACAGAAAATACGGAGTGATTGTTTGCTGTATCCAGTTGTCCTATAAAGTTGAGTGATGAACAGTCTCCTTGTTCAAAGTGGAAAAGGAGGCTACAATCATTCGCACATCCTCTTAGCTTGAGGCTCTGGCTCATTTTTGTTTTCCTTCGCTACTTTATGTACTTGTTCCTTGTTTTATGGGGTTCTTGGTAGGAATT
>JAJOOR010003345.1:0-36889 GCA_036250505.1 Solanum acaule
CCCCCCCCCCCCCCCCCCCCCCCCCCCCCCCCCCCCCCTCCAATTTTTAGAAGTAAAAAACAAATAAGTTTCCCTCTTTTTATTTCACATCAAGGATTACGTTTCTATTAGCAAAAATAGCTAACCCAACTGCTCTGAATTCTAATTTCTATTAGCAAAAATAGTTACACTGCAAAAGCTCAAATTTAATCTTAAATCAGCTCCCACTAACTAATAATCCAAATCTAGATAAACAAAATATAATTAACTCGAACAATTAATAAGAGATTAACGGAACTCACAACTCAATTTTGCCGGAGAATCGCCGGAGAGAGGCGGAGATCAGTTTTCCGATAAATTTGACGGAGAAATTCGCAGGCAAGTGGTAAATGGTGTAGACTTGGGCCTAATCTTAATTTCTAAAATTGGGCCAATGTTCATTAAAATTTGGGCTTCCTTCTAAATGGGCCCAGATTCATGTTTTAATGATGAAATTTGTGTAAAAATTTATGAAATTTCGGAAAGATTAAATGTTTCTCCAAAAATACAAACAAACAAAGAAAAAGTTAATATGTTATCTCTCATAAAACGATTAAGATGATATGCACTAAACACATATAGGTATACTAGATGTTGTGTGCCCGTGCCCTACATTATTGTGTGTTTATGTCATTTAATTTGTATCGGTTCAGTTATCAATATAGCCGTTAGAATTTCATTCTTCTTCACTACAAATCATTTAGAAAACAAAGTAACAAACCAAATAAATTATGCATAAGAGTTGACAGAATGCATCTAGCTAAGAAGCAAACATAGACACTTTTTTTTTTTTAGGACCGCATCCCAGGGGTTAAAATAAAAGAATTACAACATAACTAAGAGTTTGAGACAGTGAGAAGTAAAAGTATAAAATCAACCCTAAGTGAAGGCCTTTATATGTCAAAGGGTATAATTATAATTTATTACATTGGGTTATAGATTAGTTTGTTAAAAAATATCTCAAATTATCATAGAACTGATAACTCGATAAGAAAAATCTTGATTATCTTATAGCTTTAACATTTGCAGTTCAATTGGTACAAACTTGCTTCTAAAATATATTTTTTCTAGGCAAGCAACAAAGTTTTTTCACTTCATAGGGAAGCATGTCCCTCTTTAAATGACCTCCTTGAGTAACACTTCATAGCCTAAGTCCAAACCATAATCTTCGCAAAAATGTATTCTAGATTTGTATTTGACAGCATTCCGGATGTACTATCCAAGGCCGCCACATTCCGAAATGTTCATATTGACTATCAATCTTCTAGAAAGATTTAACCCAAGATCTTGAGGTCTTAGACCCTTCTTTGATTCTCCTTATTTTAAACTCGGATCAAAGAGACGGGAGATGACTAACTGTCCACTCCTCTTGGCCAAATTCCAATAAAATTAAGCTTATCCGAACAACCAAACCTGAACCATCTTATACAAAATATCATCATTAAAGAGCTGCACTAATACCTAACTTAACACTTGTAAACCTCAATTATATAAAGGAATCAATCATCAGCTAGAGACGTAAGATAAAATGAGGGATATCCTAAAGTAAAGACACAAAAGCTACTAAACAAATAATCTGAAGGAAAATTGGCAAATAAAGTAAACTCAACAGCTAAAGCAAAGGCAAATTATCTACTTATAAGTAAATGGAAAAAGTATGCAGAATAAACTTATATATTCAGTCAGTAAAAAACCTTTATTCATGCATGAATAAAAATGTATAATCTTCCTAACATGATAGAAAACAAAAAAGTAAAACGTATTGCACCAGTCTGGAACGAAAGAGAACTCTACACATGTATGTGTGTAGTTTGAAAATTGATGAGCTTGGTCTTAAAATCTAATACATCTGAAAATTAAAACAAAACAATGGCAACAAATTCAGCACACATTTATTTCGATTTCCGACATGCTTGTTGATTATAATTAGACGATGTTGATTAAGCCAACATCAGGAAATATGAGGATCAGTATGGCATTTATGGCAGCAATGAAAGGCTACAAAATGGTTTTGACAATACCTTCGTACACGAGCATGGAAAAGAGAGTGACAATAAGAGCATTTGGAGCTGATTTAATCCTCACCGATCCAATTACCAAAGGAATGAGAGGCACTGTTAAGAAGGCTTATGAACTTTTGGAATCTACACTTAATACTTTCATGCTTCAAACAATTTTCCAACCCTCCAAACACTCAGGTAATTTTAAGAAACTCAACTTAATTCATATATTCTCTGTTTTACTACAGAATTCTCAAATGTTTCATATCGAAAACAGGTTCATTTTGACACAACCGACCCTGAAATATGGGAAGAAACTCTAGGTAATGTTGACATATTTGTCATGGGAATACTGGTGTTGGACAAAATCTTAAATCCAAAGATCCTAATGTCAAGGTAATGTTCATCGAGACAGAATCAATAAACGTCCAAGATAATCTTATGTCAAGAGATTGAGAACAATCCTATGATCAAAATAGTTGACATCGTGCTTATATGGACTCGAGCCAACTGAAAGCAATATACTGAATGGTGGAAAACCAGGTCCTCATCATATAATGGAAAATGGGGTCGGATTCAAGCAAGTGACATAGATCTAATGAAGGAACACTGGCACTGGAAAAGTAGTGAAAGGTTTCCTCGTACATATAACCAAAGTTCCACAATCCCTTAGAAACGAAGTTTGTGATTAAGATATAATAGAGCTAATAAGGTGAATTTCCTACCGAAGGATCAATGATTACCTCAATTAACAACAACGTATCAAGTGTAATTCCACAAGTGGGGTCCGGAGAGGGTGGTGCAACGATTATCTCAAGCATAATGATATTTCTTCCTACGCTTGAGGAATCATCAAATACCAGAAGTTGACACGTACCAACAATTACTTTTGCCTCAGATTTTCTCCAACACAGGACTAATTCTGTAATTAGTTTGTACCAAAAGATAATACTAAGAAAACACCATTATGGTATTTCCATCAGCGATTTTCTAAAGTAAATACATCAGAAGAGTCACCAAACAATAATCATCCAAATCAGTAGTTGGAGTACCAATATATATATATATATGTGAAAATTTACCCACAAACAAACAAATGCAATAAGAGAAATTAATAGGAGAAAACAATTATCGCAAAAGAATAGACGAAAAAACGGTCACCTGGAATATGAGAAGGAGACCAGAGAGCTTGAGCATGGGAAGAACCAGAGAGTTGGCAAAGTAGCAGTGCAGATGCAGCACACACTTGAGATTTTCAATTGGAAAAGACTGTGAAATACCTAAAATACCCTAGACAACCAAAGTGACATTGACCAAAATACCCTTGGGCATCCGAAGAATCCCATAGTAACTAATTATAACTATTAAAAGACACAGTGTGTAAATGGAATCGATAAATCAATCACTTCTTAAATACTCCACAGAAAACAATCAGGTTGAAATTGTATCTTCTAATACATAGTTTAATTTAAAATACATAGAAAATATTAGAACACTCCAATAATATACATAAAAACACATGTGAAAGCATGCAGAAACTGAAAAACACTTAATCAAAAGTACATATAAAGAAAGAAAAAAATAATGTGTTCTCTAAAAAATAAATAGTCAATGACATGTAATAGACACATTGAGATATAAGTAAACTATTAAAAGACATGTAACATAAATGATATCGATAAGTCAATCATTTCTTAAATGAAAAACAAATCGGAATCATGATTTTTCTAATATATAGTCAAATTACATAGAAAGTATTAACACTCCTCAATAACACAAAAACATATTTTTATGAATGCCCGTAGAAACTGAACTTCAAAAATATAAACGAAGAAAGTAAAAAGGTTAATGCACTATCTTTCACAAAACGATGGATAATATGCAATAAACGTGTTAAGATATAAACAAACTATTAAAAACACATAACGTAAACGATATTGATAAACCAATCATTTCTTAAACGACAACAAAATCACATCGAAATCATGGCCTTTCTAATATACAATTTAAATCACATAGAAAGTTCTAGACACCACAATAACAACACAGAAAGCATTGTGGAAATCATGTAGAAACTGAAGAAACACTTATTTATAAACAAATAAAGTGAAAAGCCAATGTGTTGCTCTCACAAACGATGGATGGCATGCAATGGACACGTTAAGATTAAGTAAACTATCAAAAGACACGCAATTTAAACGACATAAGTAAATCAACCATTTCTCAAATGACAAAAAACAATCACGTCAAACCCATGATTTTTCTAATATATAGTTTAAATTTATTTAGAACACTTCAATAACAACACAAAAACACTTCTGAAAGTATGTAGAAACGGAAGAAACCTTCGAAAGTACAAAAAAAGAAAAAAAAGATAACGTGTTGTTTCTCACAAACCGCTGAATGACATGAAATGCACACGTAGAAGATACAAGTAAATTATTAAAAGACACGCAATGTAACTGATATCGATAAACCAACCATTTCTTATAGAAAATAATCACACAAAAATCATGTCTTTTCTAATATATAGAAAAGTATTTAACGATAGCAACATCAATATCAATCATATACCCAATGTATTTTCACAAATGAAATTTGAGAATAGAGTATATAATGATTCTATCCTCATCTCGTGAAGATAATAAAACTATTTTTGAAAAATCCTAGGCTCAAATAACACATAATAAAGCAATTGCTGAAAAATATTCACCAAAATTGTTTTCAAATAATAGGAGTCTCAATTTTTTAGTACAAGAAAAGTGAGATTATTTTTTTTAATTTAGAAGTATATATATAAGAAAAAAAAAAGGCCAAAACTTTAAATGGAAAAAAATTAATAAATTCTTGAGAAGACCTGGAATTAGTTCCCTCCTTCCTCAAGCTCGAAACAAACTATTCTCCCTGCCGCCTTTGTATGATCAAGAATCCTGCTAAAACTCAAAAAAAAAAAAAAATCCATTCACGAAAGCCTCAAATATTGTTTTTTTAGCTTAATTCTCATCTGGGTATCTGTCAAAATTGTTAATTTTTCATCTGTTTGGAAAACCCAGAATTCTCTATGTCAGGTTTATCATTTGGGTTATCAAGATTCAACTTTTTCTTCTAAATGTATTGAATTTATGCTTTCATTGTTAGTAATTCAAGCAAATTTCATCTGGGTTAAGTGTAGATTGGCCATTTATTGGCAATGTTGAATAATTTGGAGGATGGGGGAAAGAATCCTTCAGAGGTTTCAAGAGGGGGTAATGGTAGAGGGGGTGGGGGTACAAGGTCATGGGGAACTACTGTTTCTGGTCAATCGGTTTCTACTAGTAGCAGTATTGGGTCTCCATCGAGCAGAAGTGAAGCGGCCATGGCTACCCCTGCCAGTGACAACACTTTTCTTAGGCTAAACAATCTTGACATTCATGCTGATGATGCAGGATCTCAAGGGACAGCTGGGTGAGTCCTTTGTTGTTGTTTTAATGGTATCTGTTTGGTTTTCATAAAGATAAAAATGGTAACTCTTTGAAGATGGGAACTCAATTTAGTGTAGAAGTTGATTTAGGATGTATATGTGTGTATGATGAAAAGTTGAAGCTAAATTTTAAGAATATGTAAAGATAATAAGTGGCGTGCAGACTTTAAATCATGGATTAGCTTAGGATTCTGTTGTTTTTACTAATCTATCCGATAATTAAATGAAATGCTAGTCTAGAGGAATTACGGTGAACTGCTAAACCGTGAGATAATGGGACTTGGATTGACTAGTTATCTTGAGTTTAAGAAGCATAGATGTGGCTTAAAGAGTGAACTAATGGATAACAAGGACACTTGTAAATTGATAATGCTTGAACATTAGGAGAAATATGTCAGAAGAAGAAAGTGCAAAAAGCTTATAGGAATTCAGTTCTATAGTGACACATTATATGTCTTTTCAACTTCGTAGCAATTTGATCTGCGACCATGTAAGGTGATGGTCTTACTAAGTTTGGGAAAACATGACCCTTTAATATTGTCTAAGAATAATAAGTGTTCATTGTTGTGGTTTAGATATCATACGCTGAGATGTTACACTTTTCTTCCCATTTGATGATTTGCTAGATTACAATATCATTAAGCGGTTTAACATGGAACTCACAATTGAGTCGTTAAAAGTGTATGTCAATAGTTTCTCTTACAGTAATGTTTCCTTACATATACTTACCTTAACTTCTTGTCAGTAACAGGAAAAAGAAAAGAGCTCAGCGTGCTACTGGAGGGGATAAGAGTGGTAGAGGACTCAGACAGTTCAGCATGAAAGGTTTGTTCTTTTAATCAGTTTTCATCTTCTTTTGGGTATTAAATTGGAGAAAAGTCTAAACTTTTGCAGTGAGGGTTGCTTTTATTTCACATATCATTTATTTCTAGTGTTGCAACTTGCAAGTATCTCTTATTTATTTGAGCTCTGGTATCACTGCTTCCTACTAATTACTAAGCTATTGTTTTCTTTCTACAGTTTGTGAGAAAGTGGAAAGCAAAGGAAGAACTACGTATAATGAGGTAAGTTGGCTTGAGAAAATTCATAATGTTATAAACATTAGGTGATTTTAAAATTTCTGATGTTTCCTTTATCTGTATCTTTATTTCACAAATCAATGCTATGATTCAGTGAATTCAGTTTAATAGTTGGGGCCTTTTTACTAGTCCAATTTCTAATATATATTCAAAACCCTTTCTCGTCCGTACAATGTATCTGCGGGTGTCCCACATCGAATTTTATTATTATGATGACTCGGATGTATGATAATGATATCTTATTTTGATGACTTTGATGTTTAGTATCTGGTTCTGGCAGCACCTGGTAAGCAAACTACAAAGGAATATGCTAACTTCTATATCTGTTTTGAGATAACATTTTCTGTTTGACCCTTCCATCCTTTCTAACTTGTGTCATGCTAGTATTTTTTTTTTACTTGTGTAATATCACACTATCAGCATTGACAATCAAACTTAGAGTTGATTCCATTTTCCCCATCTTATACAAACACATTGGTGTACACATTTTGACCTTTAGGATGAATTTATGGTATCAAAAGCTCCCATTCAATTGGACTTCTCAACTGAAAAATGTGTCATGTTAGTTGGAGGTACTGTATCTCAAGTTTTTTTTTTCCTTCAGTGGATATATTTAGGGTAATTTGGAGGGTCCATGGTCCTGTGTTTTTTTAACCCTTAAAACATTGTGACACTTTCCCTTGTTTGCTGTTTGGCACTTCACTTTTCTTAAGGTAAGGCATTTCATTCTGCTAGACCTACAGATAGGAGACTTTAACCTTGTAATTCTTTCTTACTGTACAAAAGAATTGATAGTAACTTGTACTACATTCTGGGAAGGGAAGCAAGGAGCGGAGTCTTAGTTGTTGAGAAGTCGACTAAGTTGTGAATAATTGGGTGGATGACTGTTTCCCTTATTGGCAGCTTATAAATTCTTTAGAACCCCCTAGTTTATTTATATGTGGTCCCAGGCGCAACAAGGACTATGAAGGGTCCGAGCGTCATAGGATCTCCTAAGTAATAATTTTAACCACTCTTCAATTGCCTTTCCCTCTCTATGGTAAGAGAATTTTAGAGGTAGATGTACATAATAGTTACTCCCACCTTTTTATTTTGTTTGTCCTACTTTGACTTGATACGTAGTTTAAGAAATTAAAGGCGGCTTTAGAATCTTGTGGTCTTAAATTAAAGATATGTCAAATGTACCAAAATGCCCTTTAACTTGTGGTTTCAAACATGCCATGTGGAAAGTTGGAATTAAAGGGTTGCCAAAAAAGGAAAGAGGCATTCTTTTTTAAGCAAACCAACAAGGATAGGATAAACAAATTGAAACGGAGGGAGTATTAATTATGAGATGATTCACTAAATGTCTTTTGGGTATCAAAATAATATCTCACAAGGGCATATAATTTATGGTCTTTCTTCCTCAGAACTAGTAATGTGGTTGTTTTCTGTCTTCAGGACATGTATTGATATTAATCATGTCCATGACATGAACAGTGAGATGTGGATTATCTGTTCTGCTCATTGAATTAATAGATTTACGGTCATAGTTATTGTTCAAGGAATTGGTGCATAAATTTTCTGTAGCTTAATCTCAGTTTTTTTTTTTCTTAAGGACATCCTTATACACAAAAAGCTGAAATACTTCAACTGTGATTCTTTTTGGATATTATAAACTTCAACTGTGATTCTTTAAGCAAGTGCAACACTCTATATAGCCTCATATTACATATTCAAAGTAGAAGAAGTCACTGTAATGAATGCCCAACATAATTTTACAGATTATATCAGTTAAAGAAACTCTTTGAGCAGGGTTCTTGTTTTTAGCTTGTAAACTTCAGACTCATTGAACTGTTATCTATTTTTGGCCCGGGGAATTCTGTAGATGTTAGGTAATGTAGTTTTCAAAGAGTTTTCCCCACACCACCTTTAGGAGTGACATTCATGGTGGACAAGATGATGGAAGCGAGACTGAGATGGTTTGGGCATGTGAAGAGGAGATGCGCAAATGCCCCAGTGAAGAGGTACGAGTTGGGTATAGTGGGTGTGGGAGAGGTGGAGGTAGGCCGAAGAAGTATTGAGGAGAGGTGATTAGACAGTTAAGACGCAACTTCAGCTCACCGAAGAACATGATCTTAGATAGGGAGGACATGGAGGTTGTTGGATGAGAGTAGAAGTTTAGTAGGTAGTTGAGTTTGGTCTCACTTTTCGGTGGGATTTGGCTTGGTGAGAGTCTGCCGTCTGGAAGCACCGTGATGGTCATAGTATTAGCCTTATACATGTAGTATCTCACTTTTGATATCTGTTACCATCTGGTGTCTTTTGTGTTTCAGTTATCGCATTATTTTGCTGTTACTGTTCCTTTTTCTAAATGCTTCGTACTACTTTCTTTATTAATCGACATGTTTTCTTCACTTCCGTATTTCTTATTTACAACTACTTTGATTTGTTGCACTTGAGTCGAGGGCCTTCCAGAAACCTATGTTGCTTGAACTCTCCAAAATTGATGCCACACTCGTGTCGGATTCTTCAAAATACACTATTTTTGGAGAATCCAAAATGCACCCATCACAATTTTTAGAGAGTCCGAGCAACATAGCCGAAAACAGCCTCTCTGCCTCCTGTGCCCAGAAACTTGATAATACAAGGGTAGCTGTACTTCTGTTGTTGGCTTCTAAGGACTTATTTGCACTTTAACTGTACTCTAGCATTTTCTGTGGCTGATTTCTGCTTGCTACATTCTCCTGTGTTGAACAATTTGCTTTTCAAGGGATTTCTGATCTCAGAAGTTAATGTCTTGCTCAGGTTGCTGATGAACTTGTAGCTGAGTTTTCTGATGCTACCAATAGTGTTGCAGGCCCAGATCAGGTTTTTCTCCATCCTCGTGGTTCATAAATTTTTAATTTGTTCGTTTTCGACAATAATATCAGTTTGATCCTTTATTATGACAGAAACAATATGATGAGAAGAACATCAGACGACGAGTCTACGATGCTTTGAACGTACTTATGGCTATGGATATCATTTCTAAAGATAAAAAGGAAATACAGTGGAAGGGATTACCACGCACTGATGCAAATGATATTGAGGAGCTAAAGGTTTGATTTCTCTGTCTTTCTGCTTCCTCTTTTTTATTGCATTCAATGAACCATCAATTTTCGCACACATCAGTTGATCTATGTTTAATCTAATCTCATGTTTATTGTAACCGCAGACTGAGCGTCTTAACTTGAGAAATAGGATTGAAAAGAAAGCAGCCTATTTAGAAGAACTTGAAGATCAAGTATAAATTCTCTCTAAGCACTATCTTTAGTTCAATCTTAGAAATAAGTTTGATAGTCTTTCGCAATGCTGATATGCATGATAGCTTGGTCCTGTAATCCTTATTCTTTTTACTAAAGTGTTTTCCTTTTTCAATAGTATGTAGGGCTTCAAAACCTCATAAAACGCAATGATCAGTTGTATGGCTCAGGCAATGCTCCTAGTGGTGGTGTGGCTTTACCGTTTATTTTAGTGCAGGTAAATGCTCAACAATCATCTATTGTTATTTGTATTGTTTAGCAAATTAGGAAATATCTGATACAAATCATTACATTCTTTAATATGTCATCTCATGATTTCTTTTGTTGGAATTAGTTTAATCTACAAGCAAGGCAAGTAAGCTTGGGGCAACATGCTTTCCTCAACTTGTCTTAGTTGTACTTGAGCTCAAGTGAATTTTGACCTATCTCAGGCTGTATAAATTTGATATTAGCAAAAGCTGATTGCTTTTCACCTACAGTTGAGCATAGGCTTCTTTCTAATTAAAAAATCAGAAGGATCACTTCTTTATAAGAATGAGAAGACAGATATAGAATACCTCTGATCTCTGAACGAGGAGAAAAGAGGAGTGGTTTTCTCTATTTGTAATTTTTTTCACAAGATCGTATTCGTACAGAAGAGAACATGTAAAATACTCTTTTTCAAAATCAACTTCACAATACCCTTTTTTATCAACTTGAATGAATTATTGCCCTGCAATGAGGTGTGTGGTGTGAAAGGTTGGCTACGGTGGGTGTGAGAGGTAGAGGTAGAGTTATGCTGACGAAGTGACACACTTGCAACTTAGCGAGGACATGGCCCTAGATAGGAAGATATGGAGGTCGAGGATTAGGGTAGAAGGTTAGTAGGTAATCGAGCGTTACCTAATTATCCTTATCAATATTATTATTCTCCTAATATCTTAGTCTTCGATTTTATAATTATCTGTTGTTTCCTTTTTTTCTAGTTATGGTTTATATGTTGCTGCTACTGGTTTTTTCCTCCATTATTTTCCACATGGCTTCTTGATTGCTGTTTTCCTTTTCATACTGATTCTTTATGCTTTACTTGAGCTTGAGCCAAGTGTCTATTTGAAACAACCTCTCTACCTTCACAAGATAGGGGTAAGGCTGTGTACACACAATCTCCATAGATCCCACTTGTGAGATTACACTCGGTGGTCTTGTTCAACGAAATATTGTCCCAAGACCTACTTAAGATTAGGTTAGTTACTGAAAATGGGTGAGTTATAACATGTGAACTCTTCAATTTGCACCTGAATAGTTTTTTTGTTTTTGCTAGTGTTGGAATTTTTAGTATCAGTAAAACTTCAAGATAAGATGCAAGAGTAGTGCTAGTCTTAGGTGAGTAGAGCTTTTGGGCATCTAAAAGCATAGAACACCTATCTAGACGATTTTCATTGTAGCTTGGAAGGAAGATGAGCTTCTGTATGTATTCTTAAACATTGAGTTTACAGTGATCAATATTTCTGAAAGAAACTTCTGTGGTTAAGTTAGATTCATTATGTTCATAATCTATTCTATTAGTTTCTTTTCTTCCATATCTGCATGCCTCGTTTACACTTGGCTTCTAGTAATAATCTGCAGAAGTAGTAGCGCAACCTAAGCAGGGCTTATGGGGTTCCATTTTTTAATCTAATACAGAAGGAGGCATCTGTCCATGATATTTTACTTTTCCTCTTTGCATATTTTGGTTTAAGCCCCATCTGCTTTCTGTTTTTTCTAGAGCCAAGGGTCTATCGGAAACAACCTCTCTACCTCTCAAGGTAGGGGTAAGGTTTGTGTACACACTACCCTCCCCAGACTCCACTTGTGGCATCACACTGGATATGGTGTTATTGTCGTTGTTGCGCATAAGGAGAATCATATATTGTGACTTGGGAGTGCATCATAGCTTTTCCATCAATGTCCTGTAGCATTTTATTATTTGCGTGCATTTGCAAATTTCAGCAACAGAATTTAATAGAAATAGTTATTGTAATGTTGTTGTTGTAGCATTTCATTGTCATAATGCCCCTTATGTTTCTTGTGGTGCTTTAGACTCGTCCTCATGCAACAGTTGAAGTGGAAATATCAGAAGATATGCAGTTGGTGCATTTCGACTTCAACAGGTCAGTGGCCTTGGAACGTCTATACTCTTTTTTGGTTCTATGAAAGTGTGAATGACTTGGCTGAGTCCTATATATAAGTCTTACATACTTTTGATATTCATGAACTCATTCAAGTGTGGTTTGCCAATTCCAGCACTCCGTTTGAGCTGCATGACGATAATTATATCCTCAAAGCAATGAATTTTTGCGGAAAGCCAAATGACAGTGCTGTCCCACAGAATGTATCTGCTGATGGAGGTGAAGGTCCGAGTTCCAGTATGGCCAACATGTTTCAGCATCATATCCCTCATCCATCTGTCCCAAACTCATCTGGCAGGCTTCCGACCTCACCTCCTCTCCCCGGAATACTAAAGGCTCGTGTCAAGCATGAGCATTAGCCTGCTGGCTTCTTTCTTGATCGATTACTGTACTCATTAACGCATAGTATTTCTGTACATTATGTAAAGTATATTTACTGGAAGCAGCCTCCTCTGTTGACTAAATACTTCTCTTGACGCTTGTCTCAATTTGAGGGAGGTTAGTAGTTGAGCTTTTAAATTTTTTGCTAAGTATCAATTGTTTCATCAAATTGGTATGTGTTTTGGCAAATGAAAAACTATTAGACTGTTTGGAGATACCTTTTTTTCTTTCAAAATATTGTTTGGTTATACATTAATAGTTTATTTTTTTTTAACTTCAGCTAGAAGGTCAGGTTTTTCTAGTTTGAAAAGCTAGTTCTAACCACTTTTTCAAATAAGAATTTTCTTGTACTCACAACATTTTATTTTTTTTTGGTTTCTCACCCGGTGTTCAGAGCCCAACAACAACATACCCAGTGAAATCCCACTAGGTGGGGTCTGGGGAGGGTAGAGTGTACGCAGACTTTACCACTACCTCGTGGAGGTAGAGAGGCTGTTTCCGGTGTTCAAAGCCCGCTCCGATTAAATTCGAGTCGCGCTCTGCAGGGCCCATTTGAGGGTGGCGCTCCCAACATGATTTTCTTCATACCCAGGGCTCGAACCCGAGACCTCTTGTTGTTGTGTGTTGAGTCAATGTTTTTTTTCAAGTGGAACACATCTTTCAATTTCCAAAATACCTTTTTTCAAATATCACCAAATTCATGTCCAAATGACTAAGGTAAGCAACCTTGATCTATCTAAATTTTGCTGGACAGAGTTATATGGTACATCTGTTGGTGGGAGGTAACAAATCATTGTGCATTTATGTGAGCATGCTATTGGATTATGCCAAAGTTATTGTATTCGGATGACTTTGTATTGGACATAGTTATATGGTTAATGTGTTGGTAGGAGGTACTAGTCGTCGTTGTGATCGTTGTGACTTGTGAGCATGTTATCGGATATGAGCCAAAATTACTGTGTTCGGATGGATTTGTAACTTTTTGCGCTACACCGGCCTATAATCATAGCATTATCATTTAGAGGCTTTTTATGGTTAATTTGAACTTGTGACTATGATTTGCTAGCTAGTCACGTAATTACAATGCTTATAATTACACGAATATTGAATAAATTTTCTACAAATACTAGTCCTGACTTGATTGATTGATTGATTTATATCATATTGTATATTATATATAATAACGTAAGGGCTTACGTGAAAACTTTTTCTTTTCCATAATTCCATCGTTACTTGATCTTGCTTCCTTGATTGTATAATATCTCGGAGAATGGAAGCATCTCTGTCCGATTTAAAATTTGAAGTTTATGATTTTTGTGTAATCTCAAGTTAATATATAATAATAATTGAGTCGATAATTATCATAACTTTAAATTCATGGTCTGTATTGTCTGTTTTGACCCAACAAATCTCTTGATCTACGTCATTAACGAGTCCATCTGTGAACTTATATTATGCATGTCTCAGAAGCTAGTCCGCCTAAAAGTAAATTAATCTTTCTATGTGACCCATGCTGCCTCGCGGGTATCACAACAGTCAAATATTAATAAATATCTAACAAATATTTTAATACAATTTTAACAAAAGTTACTGAATTTTTCAACCCGTATAAATGACATTCTAAATTCATCACAAATACCCAAAGGTGGTGGGGTGAGGTGGGAGTGGGTGGTCATGTATATTGTTGATGAGTTGTTCCACAAATGTGGGGGCCTCAATCCTTGTATTTCTTATAAAACGTCAAAGCACGTGCGATGTAGTAGTTTCTTTCTACATCGATCATGTGTCAATATCGTCATTTGAATGCATCGATAATCTCTTAAATTTATTAGTAAATTTTATTTTGATATTTAAGTTATAGTTTGTTTCGATTGAACATCTTGACACATGATGAAATATTCTAGCTTATCATATACTTGTGGTTCAAATTTTGAAAAAACTTATGTGAGTGTTCTCAAACGCCCATTATGTAAATGGATAAGTTAATCACTTAAAATATGTCATATCATTTAGTTATACGTATTAGTTTCAATTGAAATGTGCTTGAGGTTTTACGACATATATATTGAGATTAACACATATAATTAAAGAATGTGATAGTTAACTTATCTATATAATGAACGCTTGAGAACACGCGCAAGAACTTGAGTCGGAAGTGCCTAGCTAATATGAATACTTTCTCACATGTTAACGAGCTCACTCGTAAGTCGGAACATACGGTAGTAAGTATCTATAAATGAAATTTATTAAGAGATTATCGATATATTATTTGATCAAAGTTTAACTATAAACTTGAATGTTACTTTATTTGAGTTTTTAATTTGTTTATTCTAATTAAGTTCATGTCAAATTAATTAATTTATTTATTTTGCCAAGAATGACTTTGCATAATACTAATATTAAAACAATATAATTGCATATACTCAAAGTTTTGGATGCCTAAATCTTGCTATTCTTGTATAATACGATAAGGTTTTATTGAAGTTGATTGGATATAAATATCCAAAAAAATATCAAACATATTCTGTTGTTGCTGTCATTGTTGTTAATTTTTCTTCTATTTATAAACAAAAAAATCAAGTAATTGAAAACTTTTCAAGTGAATACGTGACCAACATGACTTATGGAAATTTTTTTCCTCATAAAAAATTGACAACTTTTACCATTGAATTACAGCCCGTTGTGGAAAAAAAAGAGTGGTCCAAGAAGTAAGCACGTACTATATATACATGTATTATTGTTACTTTTTTTTTAGGTAGTTTGGTATTCGAAATTTACTAATTTGATTTATATATATACAATAAGTCTTCAACCAATAGCATAAATGGGTTGTGGATTCGGTAGAAAACGAAGGACCTAAGTAAATATGAAAAAATGGGGGTTGAATTGACTACGTAGAGAATCGAACGTAGCCCTCATCAATAAAATTAAAGTTCAGATAGTCAACTAACTAAGCTACTAAAATTCTCTATTTAAGCTGTGGTTCAAATCTCAATACAAATAAATCACACTAGATAAAAAAATTTACATTGACAAAAAATATAATAAATATCTCGTAAAATAAATTGGGTACATCAATTATGGCATCTATATCCTGGCCAACTGTGCTAGTAAATTAGGGGTCCCTTGGTGCCGCATATCATTAACTCCCTCAACTTGGTACTTAACTACATGGTTGTTGTGAATAGTAGGATCCACGAAAATGATTAATTCCTTTTTTATGTCAAATATATTTTTAAAATATAACGTACATATATTACTTGTTTTATTATTACACTTGGTATATACTATTTACTATATTATATTAGTAGGATCCACGAAAATGATTAATTCCTTTTTTATGTCAAAGATATTTTTAAAATATAACGTACATATATTACTTGTTTTATTATTACACTTGGTATATACTATATTATATAATATAATCAATAATCCTGCATGGTTGATTTGCGAACACGTTGCAAACTGTTTTTTCTACTGTAGAAAATATGGCAAGAAACTAACTTCCATCTTTATATTGAATTTGAACACATAAAAATCATTATGTAATATATTATGTTAACTAAAGCTTAGATATTTTAGAAGTTTATATTGAGATCTCTCCATTCTTAATTAAAGATTTCGAGTTTGACATCATCAGTATCACACAACAACAAAACATTCTTTTACTTACGATTTTCGAGGACTTTCACAATAACTTAGACATTAGTACATGACGTATTTCATATTTTAAAAAATTAGTATTGAACTAATTATCGTTGACATGTAGCGAATTAAAGTCTAATGAGTTGAAGAAGAAAAATATGTTTGACAAATAGCTTTTAAACTCGTAATGTTTTACTGGGTTTTTTCCCCCTTTATGTTTGGCTCTACAGAAAAAAAAAAAATTAAACAATATACATAGTAAGCTTTCACTATGTACGAAATTTGAAGAAAGATAGAATTATAATGTTAACTATATAAGATTTTTTCTACTGGCCGTTCAAATTTGTTACTGACCCTTCCATAATTACTGGTGGTTACTAATTAAATACTTTAGGTATCATATATATACGTACGTTGCTATCAGTGGATTAATTATCTGTGCTATAACACAGGATCAACTTTTGATATATGATAGTGACAAATCATCACGTTGATGAGGTCTTTACGTAAATTGTCGCCGGCGGCTAGATTATACTTGACATGGAGTTAAAAGAAAATAAAAAAAGACGTTTGAGTCTGATAATTTTAAATTAAAAATTATAATGAATGTGTAGACATTGAAATTTTGTGGGACTCTACAAGACGTGTTCAATTCAGGGATTCTACAAGGTGTGTTCAATTTCAATTAGGATTCTTGGAGGCTACTTAATCTTAAACCCTAGTTCATGTCTTTATATAAAGGGACATACTATATTCCCTTGAAAAGAAATCTTGAATATCCCACAAATTCATGGAATATTCATAAAGAGTTCAAATTCAAAAGTTCGAGAAATACGCCACAAACAATCCTCAAACCATGAATAAATTTATGAGAAATAAATCAAAGAATAAATGGATTTGTACTCACATTATTTATCAATAAAATATTCATATTTCTTCATATTATATGTGAACAGAATGTACCAAAACAAATTTGAAAATAAGAGTATACTTATCTTCCCATATCTACTCAACTACTATATATTATTCTTACGAGTAAAATTGGATATATATATATTATTTTTTTCGTTCTTAATCAAAGATTTTTTATTCGAGTTCTTAGAATAAAATTATTTTTATCTGGAAACGTTTTATTCCTTCATATAGAATTTTCTATTATAAAAATTCTAGTTTTTAAAATATTATTAAATCTAAAATTAATATTTTATCCCTATCACGGACTATGTTTAAAATGGACAGGCTAACCATGTTAAGGAAGAAAGTAGAATTTAGGACATTTCTGCGAAATATCTCTAATTTGCTTGACATGATAGCAATTCATCCATTTGGGACCATCACAATAAGTTGTATCACGAGACGTAAATATTTCTTATTTTTAATCAGATGTCTAAAGTTTAAATTTTCAATAAGGTATCATTTTTGCTAAGAGGTATAAATCGTTAAAGTGAAACTTTATGAATTACGGTATGTATTTGAATCAATTAGACCTCGAAAGAAGTATCGGTAAGATATTAAAAAGAAAACATTTAGGACCATTTGGAATTATATCTTGAACCGTGGACTTAAAAACCCGACCCGAATAATGAAGTCGGGACCGCGACTTGAGTCAGTGACGCCAGCTATTGGCAAACGTGTGACGTCATAGGCTTGGTGTTCGTCTTCTTCTGCCACGTGTAATATTATTGGGGCATGATGGCTGTTCTACTACAACTACGGTCCACGCTCCTTCCAAATGCGTGCATTACAAACAGCACAAATATTTTATTTTCTTCTCGTGCCTTTATTTTCATAACAATTAAATAAGAAAAACCGTGCAAAATCTACTAGGGAATAAGAATAACAATAAAATAAAACAATAGTCGAAACACAAGAAATAAATAATGATATATAGATGCCAAGAGCTATAACTATGAACAAGTTTGTATAACTAGTATAACGACAAATATCAACAAAGTTGAACCGATGAAAAGTAAGATAATACTCCATTACGTACTAATATTCTATCCTAATATTCAATCTATACACCATTCTATCGATCTAATGTCATATCCTCAATCAGCAATCTAAAAATACACCATGTCATGTTTTATTATCTCTCCTCAACGTGTTTAGTCAATTAACACAATATCATTAATAAAGAACATACATCATATATGAACCTCAATTGACATTGTATCAATTTGCAGTTAGTCAGGTACCACAATATCATTAATAAAGAACGTACATCATATACAAACCTAATTCAATATTGTATTAGCAGAAGCTCAATATCAATTCTTACGATAAACCAACATTAAGAAAACCTCTTTGTATCAACTACTATTATTTTCACAACACCTTCTTACGTAGTCTTTATGATATTTATATATTTATGACAATTCATTTCATTTTCATCACCTAAAAAAAACAACCTCTTTTGATACTTTATTATATGCTTTTTCTATATCTATAAACACGACATATCATAGACTTTTTTTGTCTTTATGTAGTGAAGACAACTCTCTATAAAATGAGCCTTGGGAAAAATTAAACCTTCCTTTCTCTTAACTCCCTTTCTATCTACTTCTAGGACTACATTTCTTGTGTCCATTTACCATCCACTTGGCTCTTTCCCTTTCTTCACTCCAATATTTTCTTTTCCTTTCCTTCCCTTTCCTAGAAAAAACTCAACTTCTCCAATCTCCATTTCCCTAAATAGCCCAAAAACAAGCTCAAAAAATATATTCAATGGATAAAATGCTTAGTGTACATTCAAAAAAAGCAAACAAACATCCCAAAAACACCAAAAAAAAGCCAGTTAAAGTTGTTTATATTTCAAATCCAATGAAAGTTAACACAAGTGCTGAAGAATTCAGAGCTTTAGTCCAACAACTCACTGGCCAACATGCGAACTACCCGGTAACCGATACTAATATCCGTACTGTTGGCAGTGAGAAAAAGGAATTTTATTATTCAGAGTCGCCACCAGGATATGATCAACAAGTTGTTGAGGTAGATAGTACTACTCATCATCAAGTAGTACCTAATTATATGAATAGTACTAATGAAACAACGATGACCGATAATTCGGATCTATCGTTTGAAGATTATGTTGGAGAAGATTATGTTCCAGAGTTGTTGGAGAATTTGCCTACAAATCATGTGTGGTATGACTAAATGAACTTATTAATTTTTACTTTTGTTTAAATCTAGTTAATTAACTTCAAAAAGAAGAACAAAAAAGGGTCTTGAAGGCAATGTAAATTAGAAATTAGCTATAGTTATAACTAGTACTTGGGCTTTATGCCTTTGTATTAAATTGTGATGTAATTTTTGTCATATATATGCTGCTACTAGGTGATATTATGTAGTAGTAGTAATATGAATAGCCTAGCTAGCCATGTTCCAACTTGCTTTGATATTTTTGTATTTAGTGGCTAGTATTGCAACTTGGAGATAAAAAATAAAATTGATTTTGGTACTACAAGTTAACTATTCATTCAAGATTTACTTTGAAGTAGCAGAAAGGATTATCTTATTCTTTGATTCGATTATTATCCTTTTTTTTGTTATTGATATTATCTCTAGTTGTTACTATTCATTTCTCCATTATTTTCTATACAACTCCGGTACTACTATATTTCCTTTTCTTATAGATTGTTTTTTCTATTTTACTTGAGCCAATTGTCTATCGAAAATAGTCTATTTACCTTTAGATAGGAATAAGACTGAGTACACATCGCGCGCTTTTTCAGACTCCACTCATAAAATTACACTGAATATGTACGTGTTGTTGTTTAAGTTAGTGAATGGAGTAGTATTTCATAGTCTCTTTTTTATTCTCGCCCTTCTTGGGGAAATTAGGGGAGCCTGTTAGTAATAAAATTGTTGTTATGTGATTAGAAGGTCATAATTAAGTTCGAGCTATAGAGATAGTCTCTCGTAGAAATGGAGGGTAAGACTGCATTATGACCGGTGTCACTCTTCCCCAAATGTACCAGGCTTCTAAATAACTATAATATAAAATCCAGTGTTAATCCATTGCTAAATAACTTATAACTAACATGACTTTTAGATAATCCGTTGTTAAATAAAATTAACGACATATTTTCTTGTAGCGTCGAGCTATCAAAATAACGTTGGTGAGAAACTTGGGAAGAAAAGAAAACGGAGAACCTTGTATTAGATGAATATTGCTTTATAAGACATATATAATTTGTTTCATTTTTCTGCTTATTAAAAATGATAGTGAGAAAATCCAATTCATTGATGAAGTAAAAAATACAAAATGAACAATAAAATGATTTCTTGAGTTAAAAAGCTAACTAAACTTAGAACTTATATTTTCCTTGATACTAACAGAATTAATTAGCACAATACTTAACATTACTATTACTGACTTCTTGAATCTTCTTTATACGATAGTGATGGTTTCCTATTTCCTGTTCCCCTTTAGAGTATTACTCTTCCCTTTTTCTTTCTAATTTAATCGTCCATCCTGGCATTCAACTCTCGTCTACTAAAGCTTCAAATTTTGCCAAAAATTCACATAGTTTGACTCTCAAAAAGTGAAATATGTTAGTATATTTTGGGATGGAGATAGTACATGGTAAAGAACTGTGAGTAAATTTCTACAAGTTGATAGTAAAAATTAGGTAAGTGTAGGATTTTTTTAGTGTAGGGTGGATTTTCAATTTTCAGCAAAGGTGTGCTGAAGAGATCAAAGGACCAAAATTATGTCTGCAAAAAGTACTTTGGTGCTAACTCTAATAATTATTATATCTATCTATTTAATTATGACTGTTATACCTATGTTGCTGGACTTTAAGTTTCTTTTGTCGTATGCTTATTGGTGAATTTTTTAAAAGTAGAGTATTTTTGAAAGAATCAACACATGTGTAATAATATTTTTTTTTTAGAGAGATTGGGCAATATAGGATACAAATAGTTTAGTATGTTGAGTTCAAACAAGTTTGCAGCAAAATGTTGACCAAATTATGAGTCTTTATGAAGATTCATTATTCATGAAAATAGTGGTGTAATATTGAGTTTAAATGTGAGTGTTAGAAAAAGGGCATATTTGAGCTCATCTAACGATAAAGAATATTTTTGCTCCCAACTATATGAATGCAGTTACGTACATATTATTATAAAGTGTAAATGAATTATACATGTACAATAATACCTTTAAAGAAGGGAAATCTTGGACGAATGGAGGTAAATTGAAGAAAAGAATTTAATTGAATTTCATTCGTCGAAAAGTCACATGACTCAGATATGCAAATAGGGCAAAAATACATTTTGTTTTTTGTTATAATTAAACCGTTGAATCGACTTGACTTGAGAAAAAAAAGTCTAGTAAATTAAATTATAACAGGGTTCAAAATTGTTTTAGGTCATAAATTCAACTTCCAAAGAAGACAAAAATGTGTTTGAAATGTGTGATTATTTTAACTAAAAATGCTAGTTGTTAAAAATACTATTATAATAAAAGATTCTTTTTATTGCAAATTAATGAGGAATTTATGTTATAAAACATGATTTTTCCATCTATTTTTCATATTAGAGTCCAACTAATCTAGCTCTGCACATTATAGGAACTATTTCTAGGATCAATTCTTCTAACATAATTTTTTTTCAAAAGGTCCAAAATTAAAATCTCTAGTTAAACCTTAAAGGTGGAGGAATCCCAATAATTCCGCTGCAACTCATTAGTATTGGTAAAGTTGTTCATCATGTTGTTAGACCAAAGAAGACTATTATATATAACATTTCACAGCATATATTAGAACCTTATTTGAAAAATCACAAAGATATTATTCTAACATACATTAATATATTAGCATATGGTAAAATACTGTCAAAATCAAAAGAGGTACACACGTTTAGTTCAAGTAACTATTGTGATGCTCACCAGCTAGTACTGTTGCCAACTTGTTGGTTGGATAATAGCCAAGAAGATAAGTTTTAATATATATATAATCACAATAATACATCCAGTGTAATTTTATTTTGAAAAAAATCAAATGTATACATCATGCAATAGTCTTATTACCCTTATGTTACGGAGATAGAACCTTACGGCTCGAATACAAAAAAATTTAAATATGTAAAGGAAATATAGTAGCAATATATCCTTTTTATCTTTCTTTTTTTCTCTTCAGTTGGGAATAATATTTTAATTTCTAGGGTTTTGTCATTTATGATGAATAAAAGAAAATCTGATGGCTAAAGCCTTACCCTACTGGACAATAAATAAATGAGGTCCTGTTGTAAATAAATTACTATGAGTTAGTTGATGCCCTACACCCATTTTTATCATTATAGAATGTTTATTTTTATGAAAAAAAAACATTTTCAATTATAAAATAGATTGGATAAAATTTATGCTCGATTAAAGTATATAACATAGATAAATAGAATGAAAAAATTTAATCACCACAAAAAGGTCGAGATTTGAGAGGCGATGAGGTCCTATTGATTTGAGTTTGGAAGAATAAAATGAAATTATAAGATGTTAAAATCCATTCCTCTTTTTTTTGTCGAGTATAAACTTGTGTATATGCACATGATACGTTTTAACTAAAAAAATTACTAGGTAATTAATTAGGGATCATTTGGTAATTGATTTGTTTTAAAGAAATTTGACTATATTTGAAAAATGATAAAAGAGATATACTAATTAAAGTGTTTAACTTCTAACCGTTCGCGTATAAAAAAAAGTGCCCTATGATCACTCACCTAAACGAATTACAAAAAAGAAGAAGAGATAATTAAGTTACTTACTACACTATATTAAAATATAGTGATTATACAAATTCACAATATCATTATTATCAATGTGTATAATTTTGACTTAGCAGCATGTAAATATTTAAAAAACGTGAATTATTTAAAGGTGAAGGAAGCATGTAGTTATATTTTACATGAAATTCACAAGTAAAATGTTGTTTGTCATTATAAAAGTAGTAGTATTTTTTCCCAACAAATAAAATGTCGACATTGCTTTTAATTATGGAGGCCCCCCAAACTTAGCTTTCAAAATTTAAATCAACTTATCCACTTGCTCGATATAGTTGAATGCATCAATTGATCCCATTCATATGATGAATTGTTTTTATTAAACATATTCAATTTTTTTGCGTGTATTCTTAAATCCTCATTACGTAAAATGCGTTAACTATTTAAAATATGTCATATCTTTTAATTATACGTATTAGTGTTAATAAATCGTAAAATTCAAGCTTGCTAAATGCTAATGTGTATAACAAAAAAATGTGTGGCATATATATATATATATATATAATGGATACTTGAGAATATACCTGCACAAGAATTTTTTTAAAATTTGAATTGAAAATATCTATCAATAGGATCATTTTAGGGTTATTGTGAATATATGTAAATTAATAAATTAAAGTTTTGTAGCGCAGTGTATAGTAGTACAAAGTATGGAATTGATTTTCCATGACAACATAACGCTAATTAAAAAATCTTAGGCACACAAGAGTTAAGGGTAAACTAAAAATTAAAGTAGGTAACATGATGTCGGGTATTTGAACATTGATTCGAGATAATTTCTATATCTTTTTTTAGTGTTTATCATGAAAAAGAACACTTTAAGACATAATTTCACCTCCATTGAAATGATAACGAAAAAATTAAACGTCAAATTCCTAAATTATCATAAAGACTCAAACACATGAGATGCATAACACTTTTTAACCCTTTAAAGGAAGTGTTCAATTTGATTCTAACGGGACATAATAGGCGAAGTCTCATGGACCCTTGTATTTGTATGAGGTTGTATTCTGAATCTTTCTACTTGATTCATCGTCAACTGAACCCTTAAACTCAATTAAAATGAGATTTTTAAACGTCTCCAACCATGTGTGTAACTCACTCTCTTTTACATAAATGACATGTCATATCCACATCATATAATAATGCCATGTCATAATTATTTCATAAATATTTTTAAATTATTAACCAAATATGTTATTCCATAAAAGACAAAAATAATAAATTTTCTATGTACAAAAATAAAATAAAATAAAATAGTTATTTCTCTCACATCTCTTCCACCTCCCTCAACCCACAACCACCATCAACATCATCTCCATTAACCTTATTTTTTTTTCTTCTTCAAGGCCCTTGTCTATAGCCGTAACCTGACTTTTCAAGTTCTTAAAAATTATAATTAAATTTTTATACGAAGTTTCTAACAATCGTAACTCTAATAGTATTTTTCTACCAATGTTTAGATCATCCATTTGAACCACCATAAATTTCTTTTCTCCATTAATACCAATAAATCACCATTAAAATATCACAATAAATCACAATATTTGTATGCAATTTTACATAACACATTTCACCTAATTCCACAAAGACATTCAACAATCGCTTTTCATCCTTCAAGACTATTGAATCTTTGTCACCTTATGGATGATAAATAACCCAGAAAAAAAGGAAAGAAAAACAAATCTACCATAACAACACATTTTTGTTTCTCTAGGAAGAAAGAAAATATGAAAAAAAGGAAAGAAAAGAGAACTTGGAGATGGTGGCTGGGAAGGGAGAAAAAAAGAAAGAAATAGGGGTTGGATGGGGAAAAAGGTAATGGTAATTAGAGAGAGAAAGAGAAAGAGGGTGGGTTGGGAGGGAAAGAAGAAAGAAGTGATTTTTTTATTATTTTTCTTTTGTTTTGGTCTTTTTTTAAAAAAACAACAACATTTTTTTAGTCTAAATTTGGAGTTCACACTCCTTCTACGTGTGAAATTACGTGTTGGTGTCAATTCAAAATTAAATTGCCACATAAGCTTGGTCAATGACCAGAAAGGCTTAAAATATTGAGTTTCATTGAGTTTAAGAGTTCAATTGACAAAAAGTTAAGTAGAAGAGTTCAGAATACAAACTCATACAAGTACAAGGGTCCATCAGACCATTTCGTCGACATAATATGTAGTCAATACTTATTTAATATGATTTGAATGCATATATACTTATAAAAATAAATATTATATCGTTTATATTATAGAAAATTCCATATATATATGTGTGTGTCTCGTGTTTTTTAAATTTAGCACCTAACATGCTAGTAAAATGAAAATAATATTCAAACTAATATTAATGAAATGTGTAGCATCTTTTTTATAATTTTGATGTTCAAGCTATTTAACACGCATCAAAACTAATTTCACACGTATCTAGTACCATTTTTCACCATTAAAAGTGATAACACTATCAATTAAGACTTGAATAAATGAGAAGATTCACAAGATATATTTGAAATTAAGTATTACTTATTATAGAATTCTTTAGATATTGAGGATTCATACGATCATGTTGTAAAAATATCGAAGATTAACTAGCACACAATTGTAAACAAAGAAAAAAAATAAAATAACATGAATATTTAATTAGATTCGACTAGGCCTACTCCTCCAAGTAAAATCAAATTGTTTTGAAAATATCGTGTATTAACCAGAAAAAGTTAAAATATTTCACATTAATTCACACTTCTACAACAATAACCAAAGTTTAGGGGTCAAATATACCATACTCGAATCGTTTAAGATGGTAAAGAGCTTTTCATAAAACCCCTCATATTTAGACCCAATAACAATTCATTACTCATCAACAAAAAACAAGAATTCAAAACCCTAGCTCCTCACAAAATCCGTCGTCTCTTCAAGTTTCTCTGTTCTGCAACTTTTCACCGTTGATAAAGAATCATTATTTGAGGTATGTTTTCTATATTCAAATTTGTTTTAGTTTCTCTTGATGTGTAAAATTATGTAAATTTTGTTTTTTTTCTCTAATTTTACCCAATTGCGATGTATTGTTCTCTTTCGGTCGATGTAATATGCTTCGATATAGAAAACCCATGCTGGATTCTGTGTTTCTGATTCGGGTTTCGTGTGCTTAAGAAAAAACACATCAATTCATTGTTTATGGCTCTTTTTGTTAAAAATATTTGAAGCTTTGTTAGTTTTCTCAGAATGGAGGGTTAATTGAGCTGGGTTTACTCTGTTTTTATAGAATGTGGTTAACAATACAAAACCCATATTGCATTCGGTGTTTCTGATTTGGGTTTGGATTCCACATCTTTTGCTTAGGACAGTACACACAAATTCACTTTTAAATATTTCTTTTTTTTCGTTTCTTTTTTAGAAATGAAGTGTTGTTGATTTTGAAAAGTTGCTACTCTTCCAGAGTTAGATGGTTAATTACTCGGGTTTTACTTTTTTGTATAAGGATTCTAGTTGTACTTTTTTCTTTCTTTCTTGGAGCTGATTGTGTTGTAAGAAAGTTGACGCAACGTTAGAAAAGATTGACTTTTACACAAAAGTGCTAAATCTTGGACCTTGATAGTTTGAAAAATGCCAATCCCGCTTTGTTCAGTTAAAGGAATGTTTTCTTTTAATTGAGGAGAAATCCTGGTTCGAAATATTGACTTGTAATATAGGGGAACAAAAAGTTTGAATCTAGAGCCACATGAGCTGAGAAAGTGTGCACAACTAATTATGAAGACATTTTATCGAACATCAGACTCTTTTATACCTCATGATCTACTTGAATAGTTCTTTAGTCCTTTGGGATCTCCTAGAACCCAGTCAGATTTATCTACTACTTACTTCTTAACTCATTAACACTACTACCTATAGAGTTGCCTCTTAGTGAGATGAATATCAGGAAAATGCAAGGTCGTGCAAGTTTTGATCTTCTGCTATGGTATTTATAGTTGGGTCAAATATAGTAGGTCTTTAAAATATTAGAAACCAAAAGAGTTGTCCCGAATTGGCTGATGCGCAGGAGGGGCGTTGGGCTTTGATGGCTGAGCTTGCAGGTATATAATCAGAGTCCAGAAAAGCTCCTAAAGTTCAGGGTTTGAATCCTTTTTTGTGAAAGTTAAAACAGTTCCACTTGTGGAGTATGGTGGATAGGCCTGCCAAGGACGTAGCCAGTTAATCAGTTTTATGGTCTACTACTTAACATAAGATTCACCACACTCAGCATGCAAAATTGTTTTAACTCTCGTGAGGGAATATTTGAACTCTGAACTGCATGATATCTTCCTGGCTGTGCTACTACTCAAGTAGTAAAGAATATCTTTTCCGGTAACATGCTAATAGCCCATTTATATTCTTGATGGCAGGCCTATAAGAACACTCTGAAATACAGTCATCTTAATAGTTGAATTATGACACCTGTAAACTGCAAAGTAATTGTTAGTTGGAGACTCTAGGAAACCATTTGAATGTGTCACAGTTAAAGTGCTTGCATGCAGATGAAAAACTTGGTGCTATGTGATGGCTGCATTCTGTTCCTTCAATTTTCTTTACCAATGTGTATACTGTTTACTGCAACCCTTTATGTCAAACTACTCTGCTGTTGCTTGGGCAGTATGGTTGTATACTGGTTTTATAAGTTGTATCTTGATAATTTGCCGCTGTTGATATGCTACAGAGTAAGTATTGAAAATGAGTGGAGCAGGAGAGAAGGGATCAACAACCACCAAGACTCCAGCAGATTTTCTCAAGTCTATTCGTGGACGACCCGTTGTTGTCAAATTGAACTCTGGCGTTGACTATCGAGGTTAGTCACTCTGATTTGATTTTGCTTGTTCTTGTCGGTCTTTTAAACTTACTGTTCTCTTGCGTATGCATGTTGGTTATATGTAGTTTTGTACTCAATAGCACGATGAAACTCTAGTGTCATGTATAAGATTGTCGAATGTACTGTCCATTCCCTATTCCATTCAAGCTTTGCATTTTAATACTCTAATAATTTAGTAACAGAGCAGCAACTGAAATAGTCCTTGAGATTTGATTTTAACATAGAAAGGAAGTTCTATTGTTGTGAAATTAAGTGTAGTATTTTTGACATTTCAAATATTAATTGGTCAGTTTTGTGTTATATAGGTTACCGACATTTGTTATTGACTGTTAGTGTTTGCATACATAGACTAAACTACAGACTCGGACCGATTTATGTGTAATAAGCATCTGATAGAAAGATTCTGCTTCGTAGGTACAAATTGTTGTAAATTTATCTCAAAAGCTGGTCTTGATTGTAGGTATTGTGACATGCAATTTATAACTATGAAGCAGAATCTATTGTAGAGAAATTAAGAGTGTTTTTTCATCTGGCGTGCTCTCTCATTCACAGAGCAAAGAAAGCGGGCTTTTTGCCTACCCAATGGCTTGTTGCCCTGCAACCAATGCATGTGTAATGTGAAACTTATCCACCCATTTATCTTGGCTACCGGCGATAATAACTGCCTGTGAACCACTCCAACTTTTTACCTGTGTGCTTACATCTTTAGGTAGAAGTTTTCTTGAGAAAGTAAATGCACTCTACCTAAAACCTGTGCTAGCCTTCACTTTCTTTGCTTATGCTTTTTTTCCGGTGGTAGTTCATTTCTTCACAATGCATGACGACAAACTCAGCTCAATTACATTCTAAGTTTGTCATTGCTTGGTGCAGGTATCCTTGCCTGTTTAGATGGATACATGAATATAGCAATGGAGCAAACCGAAGAATATGTTAATGGGCAATTGAAGAACAAATATGGTGATGCCTTCATACGTGGAAATAACGGTAAGCAAAAAAAAACTAGTTGCCAACCTTCGTTTAGTATGCCTGTGCCTCTAATGATCAGAATGTAATATTAAGAGTTTCTCTGCTTGTGCAGTGCTCTACATCAGCACATCAAAGAGGACACTAGGGGAGGGAGCTTAAATCACGCACAAGATTGACTGGCCGTAGTTATCCTGGCTACTTTGATTATGTAACTGGCCTTTCTTCAACATGTCCATGAAGTTTCCTCTTAATGTTGTAATTTGTGTAGGTTTTGATAGATCATGGAGGTTATCTTAATTGCTATTTCTTTATTGAGTCAATGACATTTTTCGCATTGCCAAGATCAAGAAGTAGCAGCTTTTCGTCATTGATTTGAGTTTTTGTTAAGCAGTTTGATGCTGACTTTATTTTGGATAATAGATGCATATATAATTTACTTGCCTTGAATTCTGCAAGAGTTAAGTTCTTCTTCTCTAACCTTGAGATATCTCAATGGCTTTGCAATTTAGCAAATGGGAATATTTACATTTTCTATGAAGAATTTAGAATGTAGGATGGTTGCTACATCAAGATATTATATTCTCTCTTTTTAGAAATAAAAAGGTATGAAAATGATTCTCCTTGCATGAAAGGCAAGTATTTATATTGTTTAATCCCTCAAGTTAGTAGTGTAGTTGGTTGTACCAAAAGTACACAATTCTACTGATTGACCAGTCATAGATCCTTTTTAAAGTGTCCCAGTCATAAACTGCTTTGGACTGTTTTTCTTTGTGTTGATGGTCTATCGTGAATAGTTTCTCTACCTTTAAAGCAGGGATACGTTTTATGTTCATTCTATATTCTTTGGACCTCACGATCTATTGGAAACTGTCTCTCTCTACCTTTGAGGCAGGGGTATGTTTTGTATTCATTTTATATTCTTCGGATCTCATGGTCTATCAGAAATAGTTTTTCTACCTTTGAGGTAGGTATAAGTTTAGCGTTCATTCTATATTCTCTTGACCTCATGGTCTATCGGAAACAGTCTTTCTTTCTACCTTTGAGATAAAGGATGATGAAAATCTTATAGCTTCATGAAAAGTTTTGCCCATAGCTTAAGGAATATATATATACTATTCCTACCTTCCAAGCCTCATTTCACATCCAAATAGATCTCTTTCCAAATGTAAATCTATTATAATACATAAAGCTTTTCCTCTTGTTCATTCTCCACCATTGTTACCTTATTTTTCTTTTATCTTCAAATTATGGTGTTCAAGAAAATTGGTGAAGGAGTTCTCCATATTATGAGTGAAGCCATCAACATACTTGGTCTACCTTTCCAAGGTCTGGTCTTCATTCAATCTTGGTATTTACTAAACTAACTAATCGAGATACATAATATATGATTTATTAAGGGGAAAACGCTCAGAGATACAATCATATAATTTCAAGATTTCTTGTATTCGTATTCATGGTGTTATGTAGAGTGATCATATATAATATGTTAATATTATAATTCTTTTAATGTTTTCTGTAATTTATTTTGCAGGAAGAGACGAAGAAATTGAAGATGAAATAATAGAACTATGTTATGACAAATATTTTAGAACCACAATGGCTGATTTTTACCATTCAATTTGCGACGCGGTCGAGTAAAATAGTTATTAATATTTACCCAAATTCATATATAATTGTCTGATATTGCCTTTAATCAATCACAAGGAAAAAAAAAAGACAAAAAAAAAAAAAAACTAACTTCTTTTTTTTCTTTTTTAGAGAAATTAATAGAAGGAAGGGACGTACACAATTCAAGATTCCAAGCACTGCAGCTATAAAACGAGTATATCTTGTAAGTTATTTTGTGATTTTACTGTTATAACAAATAAATTTTTCGGTTATTTTAATGACATTAAAAATAATAGTGATTAACCGTAATAGAAATAATTTTTTAGAAGATAGAAAAATAGTTTTTCCCCTAAGCACTTTTGGAACTTTTTTTTGGCAGAAGCACAGTGTGAAAGGAAAGAAAATGACAAAGGAAAAATTTGGATTATGTATGCATGAACTATATGGTGAAAGTGGAATTACTGGATATGGAGCAAAAGAAACATTATATTATTTATTTGGAGTACCAGCCACAGCATTATTCATAAAAAATAGAATAAAACCACACGCAATTTCTGATAATGATTTTATTCCTGGTGTTACTTCTGCTACTGTACTTATTCTTTCTAAATTTAATAAGATCTAAGACATTAATTTCTTGAAATTTTTAATGATCAATGTGTATATACAATTGCAATGAATTTTACTCTTGTTATTCGATTTCAGTTATCTGTTTAAGCTGTATGCACTGATGATATTATAAAACATATTTTACACAATCATGTTATATATGCTTTAGTTAGGAGTAAATATATATGATATTACCAAGAGTAGCTGAGGCATATCTAGGATTTTTAGTTTATCAGTTTTAGATATTTAGAAAATGCAGCTCACTGGGTTCGTTTGATAAATAAATTACTCATACATAATTTGATCCAAAGCTGAGTTCTATATAACCCGTAGGTGAAACTCTTGTCCGGCCCCCGCCAAGAAATGTGGAGAGATAGATAGAAATAGGATAGTTCCACCTTTAATTTGAATTCACAGATTCGAGTCATTATGATAGAATTTTTTTTTCTTTAATAGACCTTACATTACACGAATTTAGATGAGTTGAAACGTACACTATTGTGACTTGCAAGTACTAAACACCCAATGATAAATGAAACAAAGAAAATATAAAGTGGTAACTTTATAAATGTGACAACTAATTTGCTATCATAAGTTAAACTAAAAACTTTCATAATACAATATATATAACTTAAATCTTAGCCTGTTAATTAATGGGTTAATTAGGTATTTTCAAGAGAAGTTAATGATCTTGTAATATGGAAAAATTAGATAACACCAAACTCTCTCATCCCTCCAAATGTCATAAAACTTGAATTTCTTAGCTGTTTTAACGCTAATTTTAGCTGAAAACTTCTTCCCTTTGAACCATCCAAATAACACAAAAAATAAAGAAAAATAAACCTTTGTTGACCCAAAATTTATACCAAAAAAATCTTCATACATACATATATATGATGTCCAACTTTTTTTTTTTTTGGATTTTCACTTAGTGTCCGATGTTTATATTTGTCCAACTATATCTAAATCACGCATTACATGCCTCATTCTGAATATAACACTCACAACATGATTTTTTCCATACTCAGAGTTCAAACTCAAGACATCATATCCCGCTTATTCTTATAATATAAATATTTTCAATCCATCCACTAGTTGATTGTTCTTCCAATTGCATAGGAGTATTATTTTCTAATGAATTAGACTATAGTAGGCCCCATTTTGACCTGCACTCTCACATGTTTAAGTCCTTATTATCCCAAGTAGACAATTTATATTTTTTTTATATATATATATTCCATGAATCATAATTATTAACCCCCCCCCCCACCCAAAAAAAAAAAAAAATTGGGCAAAAATGGTCAAAATATAGACAGAATGTGAATGTAATTTCTAATTTTGTTGTTGTCTCCTTCCTTACATCAAAAACTAGGAAAATAGAAAGAGAGCTAACAAATAGGAGCAAATAGAGATTAATTTTGTATCTAATTTGCATGTCCATGCATGATCATAAACAATAAAACATTTTGTCAATGAAAAAAAAACAGATCAAATCATTAGTTTTTGATTGATCAGACAGAAAAAAATGTGAAGATCAAGAAGAAATTGAAAAGTGAGATATATATATAGACATGAGGGCGTGGGAGGCAACTATAAGGATAACACAAGCTGCAACAAGGAAACGTGCTAACACGATATTTTGTACACAAGGTTCATCATCACCAACAACAGAGGAAGAAAATGAGGAACAAGATGATCACATTTACGCGAATGGTGAAATCTTCCATGCTGAGAGGTTTCTCCCAAATGGTGATTACTATAGTGGTTATTGGCTTGACAATTTCCCTCATGGACAAGGTAAATATTGGTGGACCGATGGATGTATGTACGTTGGAGATTGGTTTCGTGGCAAAACTATGGGCAAAGGTATCTTTAGTTGGCCCTCTGGTGCAATGTATGAGGGCAATTTCAAGACTGGATTTATGGATGGAGATGGTACCTATACGGGGCCTAATGGTGATACCTATAGGGGTTGTTGGATCATGAATTTGAAACATGGACATGGGGTTAAGGAGTACGTTAACGGAGATTGTTATGATGGTGAATGGTGTAGGGGATTACAAGAAGGACAGGGGAGGTATAATTGGAAAAATGGGAATTATTATGTTGGTGAATGGAAAAATGGAACTATTTTTGGTAAAGGCAAAATGTATTGGACTAATGGAAATGTTTATGAAGGGAATTGGGAAGATGGATTTCCTAAAGGAAATGGTACTTTTAAATGGACTGATGAAAGTTTTTATGTTGGAAATTGGAGTAAAGATCCAAATGAACAAAATGGTACATTTTATCCATCTACTTCATTGTTACAAACTGGTAATCTTGAATGGGATCCTCAACAAGTTTTCAACGTCGATTTGGTTGAATGTACTATCTGTCCACCTGAGAAAGTTCCTATTTTGCCTTCACAGAAGAAACTCGCGTTATGGAGGTCATCTAAGGCTGTGGACAGCAACATTAAGCCTAGGAGAATGTCGTTGGACGGGAGAATAGATGCACCTCCTGTTGATAGGGAGTTTGGTAGAATTCGTTTATCTGATGTTGGAGGAACTTCTGCTAGTACTTCTTATTATTTGGACGATTCCATCGTTGGCTTGCAGGATCCTGATGGATATTTAAGAGGTAGTCCTATAAGAATTCCTAAAGTTGTAAAGAGACAAGGCCAAACTATTTCCAAAGGGCATAAGAATTATGAGCTTATGCTTAATTTGCAGTTGGGAATCAGGTAGTAAATTTAACTCGTTTTTCGTCTAATTATATTAGTAAATGTACAAGTTGCTTGTGTTTGTTGTGCATTTTCATAGCTCAAAGTTGTGATTTTTCTTGTGTAAATTATCGATAGGGTATCAGTGGGACGGCCTGGTCCTCCACCATCACTAGATCTCAAGCCATCAGCGTTTGATCCTCGAGAGAAGTATTGGACTAGATTTCCAACAGAAGGATCCAAGATCACGCCTCCTCATCCGTCTTGTGAATTCAGATGGAAAGATTATTGTCCAAAAGTTTTCAGGTAAGGTTTCATTTCTATTACTTGTTGAAAATGATGACTTTAGAACACGTTGGAACTAGTGATCATCGATTGTGATGTTCCTCAGGGCATTACGGATGCTATTCAAAGTGGATGCAGCTGATTATATGATATCGATTTGTGGTAATGATGCCCTCAGGGAGCTTTGTTCCCCTGGAAAAAGTGGAAGTTTTTTCTACTTGACAAACGATGATCGATATATGATCAAGACAATGAAGAAGGCAGAAACAAAAGTAAGTCTCTAAATAACTGCAATTTTTTTCTGCAAAGATCAATACTTCCCCTTCTGATTTTACTTGCCAATGGATTTGTTAGGTGCTATTAAGGATGCTTAGCGCGTATTTCAATCATGTTTGCGCTTTTGAGAACACCCTTGTGACTAAGTACTATGGCCTGCATTGTGTGAAGCTAAGTGGACCAGCACAGAAGAAGGTATCAGACATAAAGTACCATAACAGAAGACTAATACAGTCAAATCTCTCTATAACAACATCATTTCTCTGAATATTTTTTGGCTGCTATAGTGAATTGCTGTTATATGAAAAACGGCTTTAAAGAAAACTTGGTGATTATAGTGACATGTTGTTATAGAGAGGTTTAACTGTGGAAGTTCAATGTGAACAACTTTAATATATTCATGAATGGTTTTAGGTACGATTCGTTATCATGGGGAACCTCTTTTGTACAAATTACTCAATTCATAGACGATTCGACTTGAAAGGATCAACATTTGGAAGAATGACAGATAAACCAGAATCCGAGATTGAAGCAACAACAACCCTTAAAGACCTTGATCTCAACTTCATTTTCAGGTTACAAAAGACATGGTTTCAAGAATTCCGAAGGTAAAAATTTTGCTTTGGAACTTTCATGTCGATTAATGTAACTATACTCTGACATTTGAGACTCTCAACGTTTCATTTCAAGTGTAAAACAAATGTCAGTAAATGATTTTCGCGGCATTCTGCAGGCAAGTTGATAGGGATTGCGAGTTCATGGAACAAGAGGGAGTGATGGACTATAGCCTTTTAGTTGGTATTCATTTTAGAGAAGCAGATAGTACTGAAGATCAGACATCTTCTGGTTCTGGAACACCTATTGGTTGGTTCTAACTTCATTTGAATCATAACAACAATTCTTCCGTTTCAATTTGTTTGTCTTACTTTCATTTGTTTCAACTCGTTGCAGATAATGGAGGCTCGGAAAATGAAGCATTTGCTCGTGTCTCTCGAGCTGATATGGATCAATTGCTTCTTGATCAGGAAGGGTAAGTTTTCAATCCCCTGATAATCATCTAGTTACATGAACTATAGGTACTATGCACCGGGCACTAGACTTGCTCTTTGTAACAGTAAAGTCACTGAACTAACTATTTATACGTCGTTTCTTGATCTTTGTGTCAAAAATTGCAGGTGGGCTAGCATAAAACTAGGAATAAACATGCCTGCAAGAGTTGAAAGGACAGAGAGGAAAGCTACTGAAGCGGAAACTCAGCTAATCGGAGATCCAACAGGAGAGTTGTATGATGTGATACTGTTTTTCGGGGTCATAGACATACTTCAAGACTATGACATTACAAAGAAGCTAGAGCACGCGTACAAGTCTATGCAATGTGATCCAAACTCAATATCAGCAGTTGATCCAAAGGCATACTCAAGGCGTTTTCGCGATTACATATTCAAAGTTTTTATAGAAGATAACTGACATGAAAGTTATAAAGAGGGCTTCAAGCTAGCATAGGACTAAAGTACTATTTGTTTGTTGTTTTGGAAATTATTTGCAGTTGAAGATTAGAAGGAGAGAAGAACATATATATATATACACACTCTTCCTTCACTGCATTTTATAGGTATACACAAAATACAGAACGAGTTACTATTGTATAGAAAAAGTTGTAACAGATATGTTGCTCGGAGTCTCCAGAAATGTTGCCGGATCCTTAAAAAATGAACTACTTTTGGAGGATTAGGCATGTAATTGTTGATATTTTTGAAGTGTTCGAGCAACATGGGTAACAAAAGCAACACAAATGTGAGTTATAAGTTGCATTACTTACATATATGAAAAATTGTTGTTTCAAGGTATTTGCAGGGATTTAAGGATGGATTTTAATGTAGAATTTATTTGAATGTATCAAATTCCATTTACTAATTCATTTGGGCTTCTTAACCCTTCAGTTTAGTATGATTCATGAACAAGTTTTGCTGATATTTTTATTATCCTCTAGAAATGTGTGAAGAACAAAAGGAAATGATCTCTTCTGTCCATTTACAGTTAGATTAGAAAAAAGAAGACATTGTAAGATCATACCTCATGTGTTATTGTTTACTAAGTTCATGTTGATAGATATGTCACCTGGACCTAACTCCATATAAGGAGACCAAAGGATCCCATCCACCACCGATGTGGGAGACTTAACACGTGTCAGGGTAATCTCCATACTTACAAAGCCACAACTTGTCTATACTTCACACTGTTCACACACACGTGATATACTGGGTCGTCTCCTCGTTAGACATGCTTAGCCAGCTAAAATATGTTGACTTACTAGGGCAAACTAACATAATGGTCAACCCAATGTAACCACCGTGATTCAGCATTATGTCACGGACTTAGAGTCTCACTAATGCTCCGTGCGGCACTTGACAACTTACTCACGAATCTTTCACGATCTTGTAAGCTCAAGTAAGCCCTTTGAAACTAAGATCGCTAAGAGAATGAAAAGGAAGACTTAGAGAATTTTGGAAGAAGGCTTATATTGCTTGGAAGAATGCTTTGCAAGTTGCTTGGATGGTTTCTTGGTTGGATGCCTTGCAAATGAATGGCACCACCTATTTATACTAACTCCTAGGGACTAAAGTACAATTTTAAATTACTTTCTAAGTCCCTAAACTTATTTACACTTTGGTCCTAGCTCTAGAACTTTCTACACACTCTAGGACCTTCCATTGCCTTCTAAGTCATTCTAGAGAATTCTAGGGAATTCTCTAGCCTTCTTGAATAATCTAGAGGGTTCTAGAGTTTTCCGGAAACCTCTCCACAACTCTAGACCCTTCCGCCCCT